>CAUYRH010024305.1:0-79513 GCA_963574655.1 Perodicticus potto | reverse complement strand
GGTAGATGTACACCATGGAATATTATGCAGCCTTAAAGAAATTAATTTTTTTTTTTAATTTTAGAGACAGAGTTTCACTTTATCGCCCTCGGTAGGGTGCCATGGCATCACAGCTCACAACAACCTCCAGCTCTTCAGCTTAGATGAATTGATTCTCTTGTCTCAGCCTCCCAAGTATTGGGACTACAGGCGCCCACCACAACGCCCGGCTTTTTTTTGTTTTGTTTTAGTTGGCAGGGGCTGGGTTCAAACCCACCACTCTCAGTATATGGGGCCAGTGCCCTACTCACTGAGGCACAGGCACCACCCCAGAAATTAATTTTTAAAACTCAATACTTTTTTATAATCATAATAAGATGAGGTTATTTTGTTTGTTTGTTTTAGTTTGGCTTAGTTTTGATTTATTTTCTCACCATTGTATTCTTTATCTTACTTCTTTCAAATGAGTTTGATTCTTCCTTGCTGGTTATTCTTTTCCAAGAGATCTGCAAGGGGCAAATTTGCCAAATGTCTGCATCTCAGAATATTCATTGGTTTTACCCTCCAACTTGAACTATAAATATTAGGTATAGTAATTCAAATTTGAAGTTAATTGTCTCTCTGACATTTCAAAATATTGCTCCCTTGTCTGCTGCATCCATTGCTGCTACTGAGAAATCTGGTGTCAATCTGATTCACATCCCTTAATAAGTAATTCATCCACCTATTCTACTGCATGCCACTCCAGATGTTTTTAGAATTTTCTCTAATGACCTAATTTCATCATATAGTGTCTCAGAGGAGTTTAATTATTCATTTGTTTATTTTTCTTGATGACTAAATATTTTTCATTCTAAGAACTTACTAAATCCTTAAATCCTATGAATTTGCCTTTACTACGTATTTGAATTATTGCCGGATCCATTCTGCTCTTCAACTTATGTGCTGGTGTTTTTCATTTCAACGATTCAGTTTTGAATGCCTTGCATCTCTAGTTACTTGGCCTAAGATTATTAAGAGCTACCAAATGGAGCTCTAAATGACATATTCACTAAGTGGAAAAGTCATAATAAAGTAAACTGTTATCTAGATTGAGTAGGTCTGACACAAATGTGTCCAATTTAATAAATCTAGTTTTCATTACAGAAATTTGTGAAAGGCTTGGGTTAGTCATGGTGTTAAGTCTGTAAGTGGAGAAATGGAAGGTGAGGAAACCATAGTCCAGATGACTTTCTGACCATGATTTTCTGTGGTGAATTTACAAAAGGTCCTCCCCAATTATAGCTTTGGTAAAAATATCTGAGAAAAGTGAATGACAAATCTGCAGTTGTGACTTTTCTTTCATCCACTTATAAAGACAGTGTGAATCCTTATAAGGAACCAAGACAGTTGGGCTGTAGAATTCAACTCCCCCTAACAAAATAAAATAGACAATGTTCCCATAGCAACTTTAATGCATCCACACTGCATACGTTTAATAGCTGAGCTAGCACTTACCAGTCACATGTGATACATATGAACCAGTGAGAGCACCCGTAAGGCTTCACTTTTGGTATTCTGGGAGGATGGGGTATTTATATTCTCAACCAAACCATTATGTTGCCCTGGGGTTTACATTTAATACCTAGTCTCATACTAAACTGGTAAGTGACTTTGAACTTCTTAAAAAAGCAATGAGCTCCAAATAACAAAAGCAAAGTGTTAGAAGATGTTATTATTAACTCCCTAGTCATCCTTCAGAGTGTCAAAATCACCCTCCCAAGAAGCAGGGAGTCTAATATTGGTACAAATTCCCTGGGTCTTGACATTCAAGTTCAAGATTTTAATTGACTCCATACCCACACATTATGTGTCCTGTGAAAGACAACATTCTTCGGCAAGATCTCATCACAACCTGCCCCTCAAACTGCCTAAAACTCTGGGGACTACAAGGTAAAGGTGGAAAAAAAATGTCAGATCATTAGCATCCTATTTTCAGAGACCCTCTGAAAGGTGCAAGTGGTAATATTTTCCTGAATCTGTGATCAAATCCCTTAGTGGTGAAGGTCATGTATTTTGCAAAGTTTATTCTAAAAAATAAATAAAGTTCATGTGTTTTCTGTTATTCACTACCCTTTTTGGTCAAGGTATTATCCCTCCCTTGATGAAGCAGGAAAAAGCAAAAACAAAACAAAACAGCCATAGTTTTTTAATAGGAAAGAAAGGAAAAAGCAGTAATATCAAATTAGCAAATCTAAAGTTTACCAGTTGCTTTCGCTAACATAAACACTCCCACACACCTACACATTCAAACATTATACATATGGAAAGATCTAGAAGTAAACATAGACATAGTGACAGGCATAGATATGGCTAGACCTGTGCCCTTCAATATCATCACTTGAGGTAGGTGCAGTAATCTCATGAATGTATGAACAAACCAAGGTATAAAGCAATAAATATCTAAAATACACTGTGCTCATCCTTAGCTCTCAGCTAAGTCATAATGTTTTCTTACTTTTTATTTCTTCCTTTTCAAGGTCAGGAACTATGCCTGTTTCATTCATTCCTGTATCTCTCTACTTTACAGATGGTCTAACACATGGGATGTGGTCAATGAAATTTTGGTGAATGAATAAAGAGCCAGCAATGAGATGGCAATGAAAAAAGGGGGGGGCAGTGCCTGTGACTCAAAAGAGTAGGTCACCGGCCCTATATGCCGGAGGTGGCAGGTTCAAACCCAGCCCTGGCCAAAAACTGCAAAAAAAAAAAGTTATCACCATAACTTGTGACAGGCTTTATAGATGGGGGAGAAATTTGACCAGTCACCTACTACATTCCAAAACCTTCTGCTAGGCACAAAGATACGGGGATGACTGAAACCAAATTTAGTTCCTCACTATTTATTGGGATAAATAATAATTAAGAATACATAATTAGTTAGCTGGAGGCTAAGGAACTGATGCAGAAATGAGAGAAGGCTGAATGGGTGCTATCTAGTCCTGAACAATCAGATATTAGGGCTAGGGAAATTCTATTTCTCAAGAGGTCATTACACCTTTCTGTCGTACCCACCACCTTGAATATTATGGTCAAGATTTTGTTGTCTTTAGAACACAAACATTCTCTTACATATCAGATATTGCATTTCCTAGGGTCTAGGATTTCTGAATTTAGCAAATAAAAATAGAGGATTCCCAGATAAATTTGAGTTTCAGATAAATACATTGTTTTAGTTATACGTATATCTCAACTATTACATGGGATATGCTTATACTAAAAACCACTTTGTGTATATCTGAAATTTAAAATTAGGAGCTCCTGTTCAAAATGGTGGTGTAGAGACAAGCTAGCTTCGTTCCACACAGACAAACCCTGCCCCCCATAAAACCAAAAACAAATATATGGCACCAAGATATACACCAGAAGACAACTCAGACCTAAAATATGAGGTTAAGACAGTTTCTGGGGCCACAGAGAAATAGGAAAACTCAGAATATCAGACTTCCACATCCACACTTCTCTTTCTGTCCATTCTGCCAGGCATTGAATGCACAGAAAATCATGATTTATGCTGTAAAAATGTGGAATTAAGGTGGTTGACCGTCTACCCCACCTTCTTGGGTTTCCTGGCAGGAGACCTGTCCTTGCCTTAACCCATAGTGGCTGCCTAAAGGGAGAAATACCTCTAAAATAGGCGAGAAAAACAGGGAAATATGGACCCTTGACCAAATTCAAAATTTGGATTTTGAATCAAAATCCAAATCAGGATTTGTTCTGTAAAATTTGGATTCAATCTGAAGACCGCTCTCAAAGACTCAGATTACGTGTGACCCCACGAGCGCCACCTAGAGATGAAAAGGAGGCAGCGACCTAGCAGTAAAGATTCCCTAAGCAACCCTGTGTGTACGTTCAATGAAAACCCAACAAGCCAGGCAGAGAAAGCTGCAGTAAATGACTCATTCTGCAGGGCAAAGACATAGACAGATAGCTACAGGAAACAACAGAAAACAGACAATGATGACCTCCCTACAGAACAAAACACAAATCCAGAGATTAACCCTAAGGAAGCAGTGATCTGTGAGCTCTCTGACTGAGATTTCAAAATACCAGTTTTAAGGAAATTTAGTACTCTCCAAGGTAACGCAAAAACGTGATTCAGAAATCTATCAGAGAAATTTAACAACAACAAAAAAAATTTGAAAGAATAAAAACAAACCCAATAGAAATCTTGGCACTGAGGAATATATTTGCTGAAAATGTGGAGATTTTATTCTATTAGAGATTGAAGATCTAAGTTTGGTTGGGTATTAATTATATGTATGTGTATATATACAGATACACACACAGAGAGACATATAGATGTATAAATTATTGAAAAGCACTAACTTTCAAAGAAGAGAGCCATATCTTCTCAACTTCTTTATCTGTCAGGGTTCATCTGTGAAAACCACAGGACATTAGTCCATAACCAGCAGTCAATGTCAGATATGGCTGTTTAATTGCATAATTGCCAGTGATATGCTCATTAACCCATTCATTATGCTAATATCTAGTGACCCTTGCTTTTTATCGGGTACCATGCTAAAGTTTTTCATATACAATATCTCTCTCACTCCTTCCAGAAGTCTTGTAAGGAAAGCATTATTTTCTTGAGATTAAAAATGAAAAAAACTGATGCTGTACCTTGTCTGAGTTCTGAGAATCCAGGTTTAAATCTAATTCCTCCTGGTTCCAAGTTCTGAGACTTCTCCTACGACAATACATGCAAACATAGAGTATTGGGTTTTAAAGCTTCATCATAAAGAAAGCAAAATGAATTGAAGATAGCTAATTCTAATTAAGCAACACTAAATATAGCTAGTGTATTTTTGCAATGAAGCTCTTGCTTCTGTGGGTGGTTACTTGTGACAGGTCACCCACCTATCTTCCCTGCAGACCTAAATAACTTCAAGCCGTAGAAGGAGGTCTGGAATACTGCCAAGAGAACAAAGGCACTTTGATAGAAAAACGCCACATTTGCTAGTCAGCAATGAGTTGCAAGCCTCATACTCTGCTCTGTGGCCCCAAAACCAGAAGGGCTGATGGGAGTATGGAAGTCAGTTGACCAACAGCTGCCTTTAGGTGCACGAAGTAGGCACCACCCTGAGGTATATATAAATGGATTCAAGTCCTCTGGGAACCACTTTAAGCTACAGGCCCTCCAGGTATGATATGGGTCTAGCTGCTAAATATTAAAGAACCTTATAGGGGGACAAAGTCCATGAAGTCCTGGGTTGCACATCCAGTAGCCAGGAGCTACCAGACAGGGAGAATATGTTGCATAGGGTCAGGGACAGAGCCACAACACCCCGCAAAGCTGTTCTTCTGGGTAAGTGTGGATAATAAAAATAACAACAAAACCGACATCCCCAGTGTATAATTTCCAAAGCTCCCTGCAGTGTAAGTATGATATTCATAATTATGCTCATTTTGCTGCTGAGGTCCCAGAAGATGTGAGAGGTTGGTTATATAACTTTCCCATGAAGATGCATGTTCATAGGAGAGCTGTGGAGCAGAAAGCAGGTGCCGAGTAGTGCTGGGTGTCAGGCCATTCAGTCCAGTCCCCTGCCCAAATGGTAAAGGCCTCATAAAGCACACTCTCATGTATCTGACTGTCTACATTGTCTGTCCCTTATCTTGTTATTGTACATGAACCTACCCAAGACAAATGTCTCCACTGATCCACCAAAGGCCCATATTCCACTTACCCAAAGACATCATTCCAAATATTAACTCCTTCAGCATCATCACTTGTGGCTTTGCTATTTGATCATCCCCATAAGGACATAAATAAATGTGCTGCTGTATTTACAGAGAGAGAGAAACACCTTCTTTGACTCCCCAACTTTCCCTGGTTCTGTGCCATTTCTCTATCACTCTAACATAAAAAAGATAGTGTAAGGCCAAGGCAGGAGGATTACTTAAGGTCATGAGTTCAAGGCCAGCCTGAGCAAGAGCAAGACCCCATTTCTACAAAAAATAGAAAAACTGGCCAGGTGTGAGGTGCGTGGCTAGTGCAGGAGGATGGCTTGAGCCCAGGAGTTGGAGGTTGCAGTGAGCTATGATGTCACCCCTTCACTCTGGCCTATGAGACAAGGGGAGACCCTGTCTCAAGGAAAAAAAAAATCTGGGTTGCTGAAAGGATATGGGATTGGACAGGTGAATAGGCATGTGTAAAAACAAATCTCTGAAAAGGTTAATGATATTGGTGGTGTGTATGTGGGTGTCAGCCTTTCTGTGTGTGCATTTGAAAAATTTTGAGGAAAATCTCTCTATTTCTTCTCAATATTTTCCTTCTATCTCTTCCTGAAACTACTCTGATAAGGTTTCATCTGCATTAGTCATCAATGACCTCCGGGTTGCTAAAGTCAGTTGTTACTCAATTCTCATACTTGCTCTACTCACAGGCATTTGACATTGTTGGTCACTTCCTCTTTCTCTCAATGGGAGATAGCTGTCTTTTGGATTTCCTCCCAGGTCATCGACTTCTCATTTTCATTCTTGTTTTCTTGTGTTTTTGTTTTGTTCCCCTTCACCTTCCCAACATCTAGATTATGGTGACTATAGGACTCATTCCTCAGTCCCCTGTGTTAATTCATACTCCCAGGCTGAGCTTGCCCAGCCTCATGGATTTACGGGTATCCTTAAAGATGGCTTACTATATATATAATCCAGACCTTTCCCCTGAACTTGAGACTCTATATCCAATTGCCTATTCTATGTGCATCTTCTCTTCAAGGTCTAATAGACATCCTAGTCTTAAAATGCCCAAAGTCAAACTCCTGCTTTCTATCTGCACCCCAGCCCCAGCTAAGACTATCAGTTTATCTCCACAGAGACCACATGTAAATAAAGAAGGTGCCAAAAATGTATACATATTTTAAGAAAGGATAAAACTGTAAAATCCTAATACTCAAGTCACCTTTAATCTCTGCAATTATAAGAGATACAAGGTACAATAATGCAAGATATCACATGTTATCAGTACATATTGAGTATTGCAATTTCAGTACAGTTTTATTCTTTCTTAAAATTTGTATTTTTTGTTTTGTTTCGCTTTGTTTTTGGCACCCTGTGTATACCCAAGCTGGCCTGCCATGAGATTATAGGCTGTGCAGAAGGAAACCAAAGCACCCAACTTGATGATCTACCAACTTCAAGATGTTTGGATGAGGCCATCACCTGCTAATAGGCCAGCTAATGATAGACTCACATGTAGACTCAGGAGTAATCAGATGAGTTGCCCCAGACTACAAGAACCATCGAGCCAACCCACAGAATGTTGAGAATAATGAAAGATCATTTTCTGAAGCCACTAATATTTGGGTGCTTTGTTATTGATGAAAAATTCAAGAATATTTAAAATATACTAGAAAGGATGAGTAATTTTAAGGGGAAAGAGTCACTCTTGAAGAAAGACAGCTACCTAATTCCTTAAATGCATGAATTGGGAGCTGGCTTTGTCATATTTCCTTGAATATTTTGGAATATATGCCCTATTTCCTTGAATATAGGCCCTTAAACTTGCCTGTTTTTCTCACTCAGGGAAGTTTTCATGGTAGGGCTGCTTTTTGAAACGATGTTCAAGACTCATAGATGGAGATTTTTATACACTCTGTCTAGGTTGTTGAGATGCCTGAATTTGATACATTCTCTACTCACATGAACTGCAGACAAGGGACAGAGACAGCTCTACCCAAATGTGCCCTCTGTTTGTTTGTATTTTTAATGCCATGTGATATTCCCTGGATTTTAAATCCTATTAGTGTGGTTTATGTGGCTAACACTTCTCCATCTCGTGTTGATTAACTTTTAAGATTGAATCAAAATATGCTGAATTATTAAAGACTTAATTTTTGACTCTAAGTTGGATGCAGATAAGTTTTCAAAATTCATTATATTTTGCAAATTCTTCCAGAAATGACATTAGGAAGCCACTAAAAATCTACCAATTTTGGATTGACCTGTCAGAGTGGCCCAAGGATGTAGCAACTACATAGACCCACAAATCCTAACCTGGAGAACTTAAATGTGACTTAACAAAACCTTGCTCATGAATCAGCAGCCAAATTTGACTGCTAGAATAAAATGAGAGATTCTTACGGACCTAGCAAAACTTGGAGACAGCTACTTACCCTTCTTTCTCTTCTTCTCATTTACTTTGGCTTCCTCTTTACAACATTATGCTCATCTGAGAGAAGCCAGGCCCATAGGTGCCTCCTGCTTGGATATCCCCAACTAACTTCTTGTATGTGACTCTTACACTTCTCTGTATGACACCTTGTTAGTTGTTAATGCATATTGTTGCCATGGTAAGTTGGTCATCCCCCTGCCCTACTAGACTATATTCCTTAAGGTCAGGCATTGAGTCTTATTTACATGTGTACACCCCATATCCAGCCAGGGGTTCTGCACAACACTGGTCCTCCAACAGGCCTATTTATGGAGTGAAGTGGACATGAAGTAGCTTCATGTCTCATTATCAAATATGGATGTCCCCCAAGAAGCTTGCAAACTGATGAAAACTATGCAAGCATTTGCTACTGTCATCATCATCATCATCACTCACTTCATTTCAAAAGCTGTTTTCTGGATTCAATTTGTTTCCCAATCTTCATTGTTTAGTAAGCAGTTGGAAGCTGGGCAGAAATCCAGACCTCCTGGCTCTGAGTCTGTTCATCTTTCCTCAAAACCTTATTACCGTTAGCCTCATAGAGACCAATGGAGGTCAACAGAGCAAGAGTGCAGAGGAGGATTGTGGAAAAGCAGGTCAAAGCCATTGCTCAAAGAAGTGAGTAGGAAGGAAATTACCCTACAGAAAACAACTACCCTGTCCTGCTGCTGTACTCACCCTTCTGTATGTTTTGTTTTTTGTTTTTGTGGTAGACAGAGTATAACTCTATTGCCAAGGCTAGAGTGCTGTGGTGTCCACCTAGCTCATAGCAACTTGACTCCTGGGTTCAAGTGGTCCTTCTGCCTCAGCCTCCCCAGTAGCTGGGGCTACAGGCACCTGCCACAATACCCCGCTAGTTTTGGGTCTTACTCTTGCTGGTCTTGAACTCCTGAGCTCAAGCTATCCAACTGCCTCGGCCTCCCAGAGTGCTAGGATTATAGGAATGAGCCACTGTGCCTGGCCGTATAAGTCTTACCTCTTTTAAATTTTCAGAAGAACCCTAGGAGGCAGGCAATAATGTCACAGATGAGGACACAGCAGATGTGAGTTTTCTAGGTCAGGTAGGAAATCAGTGACTGGTCATTCACCAGTCTTCAAGCCAACCTGCCTTTCAAGATGTCCTAAGGATGTTTGTACCCAGCTTCAAAAAGTTTCTCACAACCCTACCTCCTGGCACAATAGAAAATATGACATCTATTAATAAGGGAAACTTTATTAAAGGCTGGTATTAGGGAGAAACAGACAGAGAAACAAAAATACTTAATTCTTTTTGACCAAGTAGCCCTGGAAGACAGAAGGGGGACCGAAGCAGATAAATTTGGTGAACATGAGTCTGTTATCATCTAAAGTCTCTGAACCCTGGAGACGGTTAAATTCACTGTGACTCTGTACCCAGACCAGTCATTTCCCAGGCAAACCCTATAAGGGCCTGACTATGGAGGAAGATAGATCACCAAGGTTGCATGGGGCGTCCAAATACTGCGTGGGACATACTTACAGTAAAAAATCATTTGTCATTTATCTGAAATTGAATTTTAACCTGGCATCTTGGATTTTTGTATACTAAATCTGAGTAGCCTAAAGAGGTGTATTTTTGACAGTGAGTAAACTCTACCAGAAGACAGGTTTCCTGGGTCATTGACCAGAACTGAGACCTACATCCATGCTGACTCTGCTGTTCAGCAAGGGACATGGAACTAGTGTGGATGACGTGGCTGACTGTGGAGCATCGCTTTTGTCCCCCTATAGCACATGAACATGGGTAAGACACAGACCTGCAAGTCATAGGAAGAGGGGTGAAACTTAGAAAGACAGCCCCATTGGTTTTAGTATTTCATGAGATCTGAGGTGGGCACCATCCTCTCCAGCCCACACATTCTTAGGACTTGGTCTGACATTGCAATGGCGGAAGTTGGATGCAGGAGAGGTGACCTTGATCCTGCTTTTCTCATTAACTTCTTATTGGAGTGTCCTTCAGTAGCTGCTGGGTCACATCCCACACCTCCTTCAGGACAACGTCTCAGAGGTCTCACTGTGGAAGTAAAGTTGCCCTGTGTGAGCCGTGCTTCTCTGAGTGATTCATCCAGCTCTGGATCTCTTGTTCCCTTGGGCAAACAAGCTCCACCTTTAGGCCTTTTCTCTACTCCCTCACGCAATGGGAGGATTGCTCCTAAAGGATATAAAGCCCTTCTCACTCTGGCGATCTTATAGCAGAATCATCCCCCTGGCTCTGCCCACTGTACACCAACTTCAGCATCCCTTAAGAGTCACTAATTCTTTTCCTTCATTTTTTTTTTTTTTGGCCAAGTTGTAATGCAGTATTTTTCTACTTCTTCTATCTCACAGAACACTTGAACCTATAGTTCATCTTCCATGGCACACTTAAATTACATTGATCCCCCTCAAAAAAGAGTGAAATAAAGAATATACTTACTGTGCTTTGAACTTCTTTCAAAAATAATTTAATTAATGATCTTTAAAATTTTCCATGGCACACCTAAAGGCAGAGAGAGGGTTCCATGATGGTAACTGGTAACAAAGACAGGTAGATGGTCTATTTCCCTAGCAATGGGAGTGAAAGAGCAGGATGCCTTCAGCAAGATTGGTGAGCACCTAGAAGGCCATTATGTTTAATGTATCAATTCTTAAAATGTCTTTGCTGGCGACATTAAATCACTTAGGTGATATTGAAGCCTCCTAACAAATAGGGTTGCCAGCAGTGCATTTCCCAGTGATGTCAAACAGGACCCTAGAGCGGTGCTTAAAGGCAACGAGACCATGTCTGTCACCCCTTAGATATTTACTTCACCCATAACGTGGATCCCTGCGGAACGGACAAGTTCCTCGAGCAGCATTCACCCTGCCTCTCCATCTGATAGTGTTTTATAACATCATCAACGTAAACGAGGCACCAGAAGGACGAGTGGTGGTTTTCGGATTGAAAATCAGTGTTGATTCCTTTCCGTGGGAAGATGACATCTCATTTTTTAAGGGTGACATGCCATTACAAAGACGCATTGAAAGGTTAAAATTCGAGCACACTCGTGAACATCCTAAGTGGCACCGGAGCTAGAAAGAAACTCTCATTAGCTGTAAATGGCTCTCCTACCTTGAAATGCAGGGGAAGGGCATAGGGTACAGGAAAATAGAACATATGTTGGGTAAATATAAATACATGCTCCAAGAAACCAGAGTAGACAGGGTTTCATTCAGTTTCAAAATGGCGTAGTCCTGCGCATCTATGAGAAAGCGAAGCAAGCCACAGCACAGAGCCAGGTACAGATGGGCTTGGGTTTTGCTAGGAGGCTCCTGTCAAAAAATGGCCATGGCACTGTGCCAGAAGAGTGTGGTGTCAAGAGGGCGCTCTGATTTCAGGCAAGTGCCATTTAGTGATCATTATCATTCATCATGGGCAGTTCCTGGGCATGACATTCATTCACCTGCCTTGAGTGAGCTAAGAGCTCACCTGAATGAGGATGGCTTTATAATCTTGACTTCATGACATTGCACCCAAGGTTACACAGCTAGATGGTGATGGTGCCTGTGGAAATCCAAGATTCTCTGAAACCCAGTGGAGCATCTTTCCACCGAAGCCCAGAGGAAGGCAATGATTTTCTCAAGTTCACTAGACCCTGGAGGGAATGCAGCTTCAACCAGAGACCTGGTTGTTCGCCCTTTCTGTATACCGACAATAGCTTCTTCTCTTAAACCTCTTGGCCACTTTAAACTTTCAGTCAACTTTCCTTCAACAACTATGGTCTCTGGTATCTCTGCTCTCAATTTGAAAGCGAATAACTTGATAACCTTTAAAATCCTTCTTTAGAGAAAAAAAGAAAGGGAGAAATACCTATTTATATTCCTACTGCAATCCTCATGGCTCGGCCTGCCTCTGCGCTGACTTTCTCCTTCCTGGGCTCCTCCGGGCTTTGTTAATAACCTCTCTTTGAGGTTAGGGCGAGGAATGGTAATTCAGCTATTCACAGGGGCTGCTGGAGGCAAGCCTGAAAGGTTTCCAAAGAGCCAAAAGGCATGGGCCACATTTTCAATGGAAGAGAGCAAGAGGCCAGAGTCATTTTCCCCATGTGCTATGTATGTGAGCTAGAGAAAGAGAGAGAAAGAGAAAAAGAGGAGAGAGAGAGAGAGAGATTATGGCAGGGGCACAAAAAAGTCAGTAGAGACTCTTTCAAAATAAATTTAACTTCTAGGCAGAATCTTAGTTTCCAAATAGGCTTACAGAATCTCCATTTTCCCAATTTCAAAGCTTGCTGTTGCATCCAGCACGTCTAGAAATATTCCTTTGTAGAACAGCAGCGCTGTGAGAACAGAGAGCCACCATAAAATAGAAATTGGGACACTGGCATTCTTTTCCAAGCAGTGATACATCAAAGGGCTTGTTCTGATCCTGTGAGGGAAAAGGCTCCCAAGGTCAGGTGTGGGTTAAGTACCCTCTTCCCACCCGCATGCCCATGAGCTAAGAAATATAAAAACCCAGCCCAGAATCTCCCTCATTCTGAAAGTCCAAGGAAGACCAGGACCCAAATCCTCATCATCCCAGGCACCCCAGGCTCTGACTCCATTTTTCCCTCTAGGGTAACATAGTCTGATCCCCACTGATACTGACAGGATGACAACAGACCCCAGGGAGTGGTGTCCTATTTCCCTTTTAAGATCTTAGTCCAGGCCTCAATTTCTTCCTTTGGTCCCTTTCACACAGATCAGACAGGCTCTAGTTTCCAGAAGGTTTTACTGAATCCTAAAGGGGAAAAACATTGAAAATCATCTCAGTGAACATAAAGGCTATACAAATGGGCATGAATATTTTGAGGGGAATCTACTTTTTTTCAATATTTTTTATTTTTGTTTTAGGGTCTCTACCTTTTTCTCAAGCTGGAGTACAGCTCATTGTAACCTCAAACTCCTGGGCTCAAGCAATCCTCCTGCCTCAGCCTCCTTAGTAGCTGGGACTATAGGTGTGCAACAGCAAGGCTGACTAATTGTCTTAATTTATTTTAGTTTTTGTAGTGATGGAATCTCACTATATTGGCCAAGCTGGTCTCAAACTCCTAGGATCAAGGGATTCTTCTGCCTTGAGCGCCTCATGTGCTGGGATTAGAGGCAGGTATGAGCCACCACAATCAGTCTGGAGAATCTATCTTTAAACCTGCATGCTTCTTTCCTGTAAAACTCCTGGAAGCCATGCTACTCACACCTAAAACAGGAAAGAAGACATCAAGTTAAGTTCCAACTTGAAGTTCATCAGTTAAAACCTGGACTCATGATCCACCATGAGACAGTATCCAAATTCTGACGCATTCTACAACACAGATGAACCTTAAGGACATTATGCTAAGTGATGTAAGCCAGTTTTTAAAAAAGACAAATACTGCATGATTCCATTCAGATGAGGTGCCTGGAGTAGTCAGATTCATAGAGACAGAAGTAGAATGGCAGTCAACAGGGGTTGTGGGGAGAAGACGTGGGGAGTTATTATTGAACGGGTCCAGTCTCACTGAACTCACTTAAACACGGTTGTGAGTTAACCATCTTAACATTGAAAAAGTGATTATATTATGAGAATTATTTTTTTACAAAAACAGTTAAAAAACCAGAGAATGTTTCAACATGGTTTTGACTTTTCATCCTTAGCTCCCCTACCTCCATTGACCTTGGAATCTTTAGTTATCACCAAAGGGCTAATAAACCACAAGATTTTTTTTTTTTATCTTGTTGGAGACAAATGAGGTTCTATAGCAAACATATGAAACTATTTTTTTCAGCTAATGTTTATGTTTAAACAGACCAAACTCACTCATCCTGATGACTGTTCGTCATTCAAATGAATTAAGAGAGCCTGGCTCGGTGCCTGTAGCACAGTGGTTATGGCACCAGTCACATACACCGAGGCTGGTGGCTTCCGACCCAGCCTGGGCCTGCTAAACAACAATCACAGCTGAAACAAAAAATAACCGGGCGTTGTGGCAGGAGCCTGTAGTTCCTACTACTTGGGAGACTGAGGCAAGAGAATCACTTAAGCCCAAGAGTTGGAAGTTGCTGTGAGCTGTGACGCCACAGCACTCTACTGAAGGTGACATAGAGAGACTGTGTCTCCAAAAAAAAAAATAGAGTACCTGCCAGGGAAAGCAAAAGACAGGACTTTCCAGAAGACAACACCAGCAGATGAGTAACTGGACATGGTAAGATCTCAATTTCTTTCTATTAATGAATTATCTCATCCATTTATTCTCTTAGTCATTTAATAAATAATATTTTGCACATCAACTCTTTTAAAATTCTTGCAGCAATAAGAGATGTGCTCTCATTCCTTCATATCATAGGAGGAAAAAAATAAAGGACATAAGCCCAACTAAGGAATCGACAATAAATTCTACTGACATTTATTCATCTCCTACCATAGATAGGCTAGGAAGTAGGCAAATAAAGCTCTATGGCCGTGAATTTCTAATTTAATTCTGTTTCCTAAACAAACAAGATCAAAATGCTACTGGTTTTGTCGCCTTCTCAACAACTCGTTTAATTCCTGTTCACTCCAGCTTTCCAAAATACCTACCACAGTCATCCCTTATCTTGACTTGTCAAAATTATTACTCTGGCTCCAGTGCAGGCGCGTCTCGCTGTGAAGTTCCACGTGGAGCCCAGGGGAAAGATAGTTGGGTATTACCCGCGTATAGATCCATGACGGGTGAAGCCATCTTCAGCAGAGATCGCTCAAGGTGAACACAGATGGCAAGACCACAAGAGGAATGAGGAAAGGGCCCTGAAGATCATCGGTGCCCAGGGAAATGGGCAGAGAAATACACGCAGAAAGGCCGGAAGAGAGAGGAGTCTTCAAATTCAAAGGAAAAAACAGCCTGGAGCAGAATGTCATGATCAATAGTATCTCGGATTGTCAAGTAAGATGAGAGGCAGTGAGTCATGGGATGTGACACCTAGGTGGTGCCTGAGATTTTTCTTAATCATTTCCATCGAGTTGGGGGTGATAAACGTGATGGTGCCACATGAAGGGGATGTGTCACAATGGAGCACGTCAAATGTAGATATTTCTCTTGAGACAATTGACTGGGAAGAGAATGAGGCCTACATGAGTGGCCCCAGCGGGAAAGCAGGAGGACCCCAGATTTGGAGGTGGGGTTGTGCTATCTGTGGTGGAATGGGGGTTGGTATTGGCACCATTGTACGTGGGGCAGGGTAATATTGAGAGAAAAGGAAAGCGAGAAAAATGAGATACATTCAAGACTCAAGAAGTAGAGGTGTGGTCAGAGGAGGGAAGATCCTGGGGTGCTGTGGATGGGAGCTAGACCCAATCAGGAGGGCTTGCCCCGGGGGAGAGAAAAATCATTTTATTTAGAAAAAGCAGGCAAGGTTCAATGTTGCTTCTTCCACAGAGACCCCTTCGAGGCCCCAGCTCCCCTAGGGCCAACCCCCTTGTCACTGTGGCAGGGCCATGTGCCGAGTGTGCATGGAGCACTTATTTGCAGGGCTTGAGGACAGGGAGACCATGCTCTGCACAGCGCAGGGGGTCGGCTGACTGAACCGTCTTGGACGCTGCACTGAGCCTGCCCACTGTGGCTTGGGCCACAGATGCACCAGCCCTAGCCCCAGGGATGTCTCCCACTCTCCAATTCTTCTTCCCTGCTCCACTCCTTCCCATTTAGCCCCAAACCCTCGGATTTCTTGTGCATTTGTCCTCTTGTGGACAGAGACACATCCTGTAATGTGCTGGGAAAATCCAGAGCCCTTCCTTTCCCCCTGACAGGCAAGGCTGAGCAATGCCTGGCCAGGCACAGGGAAAGCTCTTCCTCATCCTGTAAAGCACTGACGGTGACTGCGGCGCCAAGCCTCGAAGGGAGGCCTCTGTCTGTAAAGTCAGCAGCCAGCCACCTGTTCTGCAAGGGACAGGGACGAAATGGAACTTTCCACTAGAAAGCAGTGGGTGGGACACTCTGCCTGTTGCCTGCTGCCACCCCTCCTTCCTCCCCCACCACGTCTGATGGACCCAAAGGAGAGGCTGAGCCCAGCTCCTGGGAAAAGAGCTGGCCTCTCCCCGAGGGTGTGACTCCCTATTCGTCCACCGTCAGCCTAGAACTTCACACTGTCCTTGACTCTGACTCCAAGTCTCCTGAGGACTGAGTTTCTGCTTCATGCCAGAGATGACTCCACCCTATGCCCAGACTGAGTCCCTGGACATCTGCCCACCCAGAGAGAAAGCCCCTCCATCCCCTCCCCCCGTCTGTCCCCTCTGTAACAAGCACATGCCGCCCCCACTCACCAGCCTCTTCAGGAGTCCCCGTCCCTCCTGCATTGGTTCCCCAGTCCAAATCACGGAGGACAGTCTCGTCCTGCATTGGCCTTGCCTTGCGAGTGGCAGGGACACTTTCCCGTCCCCAGGAGGACCTCCCAGTGCTGCCAGCTCTCCTGAGCTTCCTGATTCCTCACGGGCCTCGGTTTCTCCCTTTGTAGAATGAGCACAATCCTGGCACCCACTGCACAGGTGGGTGGGAGGCTTTGGAGAGACGGAGGAGAAGCGTGCCCCAGACACCAGGCCGGACTCAACAGGCGGAACTAGGGCTGTGGCCCATGTTTTCCTTTTGCTTTTGAGAGCAGATTCGTCAGCCACCTCCCTGGAGCCCCCAGCTCCTGCTTTAATTGGAGCTCACAGCACACCCCCTAAGCGGCTGCCCAGCTGGAGACGGGCAGGCCAGCACAGCTTGGAGTTCAGACGACCTGAGTTTGAATCTTAGATCCAGTGCTCATTATCTGTGTGCCTCGGAGCAAAATCACTTAACCCCCTGGAGCCTCAACTTGTTCATCTCTAAAGCCTCCCCCTGGGAGGTTTCCCGGCTAATGAAAGGAGAGGGTATAAGAAACACCGGGCATTTGTAGGCATTGAATGGAACTCTGCTCCTGCCTGTCCTGTCCTCTGAGCAAGGAGGCAGGGCCACCCGACTTTGTTACCCCAGGATTTCCCCAGGAAAAGGCTTTGGATCCTTTCCCCAAGGGGAAGCCCTGTGTGCTGGCGACACACAGCACCGGTGTCCCTCCTCGTCCTCTGCAGGCTTGGGGATGTGTTTGATGTAATCAAAAATTGCCCAAGCCTGTTAGCTAAATCCCCACTCGCAGACTTGATGGAAAAGCCTGCATATGTTCCTCCAAATTAAATGGGAGCCCAGGGAGCAAATGACTTTTGTCAGGATGTGGGATCAAGAACCACCCTCGTGTTACCCTACCACCGGTTGGTTATTCACAGCTCCGCTTCTCTGGTGCTGCTTGTCCGCCTCTGAGAACGTGCTGTTCCAGAAGACCCAGGAGGAAGGAGGAAAGCAGAGGCCTCCGCCACCCACTGCCCACCCAGGCGCCCTGCGAGGAGGGGCTTGGGAAGTGCAGGGCGCTGTCACTCTGGGCTCAGACGGCTGGGGCTTCATTTCCAGCTCACTTGTTTGGGACTCTTGCCAAGTCACTTTATTTTTGGGAGCCTCTATTTCCTCATCTGTAAAATGGGTGTCACAATGCATGCATCACCAGAGAATGCGGTGGGGCCAAGACTGAGTCCCTGGACATCTGCCCACCCAGAGAGAAAGCCCTTTGAGTGTTGAGCATCATAGCTGGAGCTGAATGAGCTGGTCCCTGAGCTCTGGGGTGTTCTATAACAGGAAGGAAGGAAAGGAAGGCCATGGTGGGAGAAAGCACCTTCTCTGTGTGATGCTTACATAGGCCACTTTGTCTTTTCCTCAAAGGAGGGGGTGTCACTGCCATTCTAAGGGAGAAGGCTGACAGGCCCACAGAGGCCAAGTGACAGCCTGAAATTTGCATCAACAGCAAGTGATGTGCAGCCACGTGTACCTGTCTTCTAAGCACCCCGTTATGCCAGAGGACCTGGGGGGCTGAGGAGGGTTGGGGGTTCCCAGGCAGGCCAGGCTGCTGCCTGAACAACATGCAGGACATGAGAAAATGGGGCTGACTCACTGAGCAGGAGGGCACCCCTCCAGGACATACCTGGGAACTTCCCCAGCAGGCCCGGGGGCAGCACCCCGTTCCCACATCCCCATGTGGAGCAGCCCAAAGCAAAGGACGGCCTTGGGAGGCAAGGCCAATGCAGCTAGCTCTGCCTGACCATCCAGATCAAAAAAACCTACATTGCCCCTGTTCTCTGAGACCTCCAGAGCCTACCCAGGTCTCCAGCCCTTCTTGTATTCTGTTCTGGGCTTGGTTTGGCTAATTCCTGCCTGTGCTCCGGTCTCTGTATAACATGCACTTCCCTGAGGCTCCTCGCTGCAATAGTCAATGTGGGGAAGGTTCTTTGTCCTGGATCCCGATAACAACCTACATCCTGCCCTTCGTCCTACAGACCTACGCTCTCCCTAATTGGCTGTCTCTGCCCAGGTGAGAAGCCCCAAGAGGATGGGAATTGTGTCTACCTACTACCCTGTCATAGCCAGACCCAAGCCTGGCCTCACAGACCTGTTACTATCACTATCAATAGATTTCATCATTAAATGACATGACGTATGTGAAATCCTGAGGACGCTGCACAGTGACGTGCACATGGGCAAGGGGAGATGACAGATGGGAGCTAGGTGTACCCTTTTGCAGAGCACCTGGCTGTGCGCTGCTCATGGCAATGCATCTGAGTTGATTCATTCAATTGTTCATTCATTCCGCATGCATTTGGGATTCCAGACATTGCTATATGCAAAACAAAAGAATTCCAAAAGTTGGTAAGGCAGAGGAGCCTGCGGCAGCACTGGGCATGCAAACACACCTGTGCCAGATCACAGGGCAGACTCTATGGCTGGAAGGACAAGGTATATGGGGAGCTCAAAGGCAGAGTGTGGGGACATCTGCTGAGGACCAACAGGAAAGCCTGATCTGGCAAACAAGGGGAAGGCAGGACCTTCTTGACACTGGAGAAGCATTAGGGATGAAGGACAGAGGTGGAACTGGTGGAATTTAAAGCAGTTTAGTTCAGAATTCTTATGTATGCAGACGTTTTGCATAACCCCCAAGAACACTGACATCTTAACCATAGACAGAGTGCAGGGACAAGGCCTCATGGCTCCAGCCCTGGCCCTATTTCGTTCTAGGCTGGGCCTCCTTGTAGCCTTGACCTAATATTTACACCCTGCATCTTGCCAAGCTTCGTATCATTGACCATTGCTTAGACAGCCTGAGTTTCGGCACTCGCATGGCATGTATAAAACATGACAAATACAGACCTTGGCCTGGGAGGGGGTTGCCTCAGGGGACCCCTCCCGGATGGAAACAGTCTTCATCCAACCACCTACCTCCCCCTCCAAATACCCATCCTTCTTACTCAGGTATGATTAGAAAAATGACCAGGCTCTGAGCTAAAAATACAAATGCTTTATGCTCCTCCACAGGGGGAAAAATAAGACAAGAGAATCTATGAAAGTAACAAGGAATTTCATCCTTCAGTGGACCTCAGAATGGATATTTTAGACTCAGCCATCCATAAACATTGGGTAATATCATACTCTTGTAGTGCAGAAAGAATTCCACAAAACGAGTCACAAATCTGCATTAGACCAGCAAGGGGGCCTTTCCACCAGCATTTAAAAATCTAAGCAGGGGCTGGCACCCTCTGTGCCTGGGTCAGATACCTACCTGCAGTAACATCACCTCCAGGCAACGTGCGCTGGGCGTGCGTAGAGGGCTGTTTATAGGTCATGACTTTGAGCCGGCATCCTGCTCGGTCAGCCCCTGCGGTGTGACGTGCTTGGACTACTGACTGCCTGGGCATGGTCTCCTAACACCACGCTCCCTTTCTCACCCTTACTCCGGCCCAAGGGGCCAGACTGTCCATCTCTCGGTCTGACCTCCTCCCTCCGCCCTCAGCAAGTCTCAGGATTCTGCCCTTGACATGTGTTTGGCCAGGCTCAGTCATTGCCCAGATTTTCAGTTCTCAGCTGAATCATCACACCCTCCAGGAAACTTCCCTGGTCCCTAGTATGGATTAGCTGCCTCTTCTGCAGTGACACATTGATTCCAGGTAGTAAATGCCACACCTTTGACACGCTCCGTGCCACTTTTCTTCCTGGCCCCCACCCACCCCAGCAGCCTCTGCTGCTGCCATAATCAAACTTGCTCACACACGATCCCAGCTGGGCTCCTTGCCAGATCCGTGAGCAAGTCCCACTACCTGGAGCCTGCCTACCCATGACCCTTCTCAGGTCTGGACCACAGTCCATGCAGTGTACTCAGGGATATTCTCACCTTTGTCAAACAGAATGAAAAAACTAATCCTCACCCTCCTTTGAGGATCAGCTCAAATTTCACCTCCTCTCTGAGGCCTCCCAGGACTGCGCTCCTCATCCTCATCCTCCTTTGAGGATCAGCTTAAATATCACCTCCTCTCTGAGGCCTCCCAGGACTGTGGGACCACTCTCTCACACTCAGACCCCTCACACTCCCTCCACTCCCAGCACAGTTTGCCCACAAATGTGTTCTTGGGTAGAAATATGAGCATGTATCTCAGCTGAATCCACAGGGCAATACCTGGGTGGAAACCACCCTTAGCATCCCTGGCGTCTGCTTAGCTTCCAACACACGGAAACCTAGCTCACTCTGAAACAACCAACAAGAAAAATAAAAGGGTATCACTCCCCTCTTTTCATAAGTGGGTCACCCAGGTCCCAAAAGAAGGGGCTTGCCATGGCTGAGGTTCCTGGTCTCTACTCCAACCCTTGCACTCTCTTTGGGAGAACAGGTCACAGTCAGCAAAGAGCAAAACAGGTGTCCCAGGGTGACCGTGCCCACGTGCAGCTGGCTCCTGCCATGTTGGATTTGGGGAAAGAAGGTACAGCGTGTTTAGTGAAGCCAGCATGATGGAAGGTCTGCCGTGTATCTATTTATATTCCTTATCTCTTAAACCTCACCACAACCTGATGAGTGATGAAACAAAGTGAGAATTCATGTCTCTACCTGGCCAAATCACCAGCATACAAAACAGTGGGCTGAATTTCAGGCTTTCAGCTCCTGCGACTTGGGTCAAAACTTCCAGGCCATCCCACGTCTCTGCTTTGGGATTTCTTTGGCACATATTCAGATTCTGTTGGAGCTTGGAGAGGCTTCCCAGCCTATTTAGATCAACTTGTCAACAGTAGGCTCGCCTAAAACCGATCTTTTTCATCTCCTCTGACTCATGAGGCTGACAGTGTGGTATATCGAATTTCCAAAGGCATCTTTCATTAGAAAAATATATTCTTTTGATCACTCTCTCTCTTCCCAAAGTTGCAAAGGCTGAAGATCAAGTTGCCAACCAGAATTCCATTTATCAAGAAGATAGACATCAGCCACCCACTGCCATCATCAAAGAGCACCTGTGAGCTGGTTGGTAGCTGGTGGTAGGACATGAGCTGGGGAAGCCTGGGTTTGAATCCACTGCCAGTGACCATGGGCGAGGCACATTTCTTCTTTCAGCTTTTGTTTCCCCATCTGAAGAGCAAATGTGGGCCTCTGTGAACTGCTAATGGACTGAATAAATGAAGTGATAAATTAATGAATTATGTAACATACCAACTGTCTTTATGCTCTAAGGAACTATGACTCTAAAGCATTTTTCTAAAGCAAAGTCCATTCTGTTGGCCAGAACCCAGAACCTAGATCATCTGGGGTTGGGCCAGCATCTAAGTTTATCATTATCCCCATAGACTCCCCTTAATTAAGAAAGTGACTTAAAGCATCCAGACTGGAGACTCATTCAAACCCAGCACCCAAGTGGTCAGCATGGAGTCAGGGGCTGTCTGTCGGGAGCTAGGGCAGTTGAGCTGAGCATAGCTGACCTCTCAAGGTCTCTCCTAGCCCCAGATCCTCTGATTCCATAATGGTCCCTGTGAATAATAGATCTGCTCCCCGACACTGTGCATGATAAAGTGACCTGGTACAAAAGTCCTATTAAGATAAATCACATTTAAGTTTAGGAAATTATATGTTTGAATCCTATAATTTAATGTCACAGTGATGCCTGACAGGAAGGGCAGGGGACTCAATTAGAGGCTAATTAGACCAGGCAACTGATGAGGCTTCTGTGGCCTTCTTGCCTCTGCAGAAGGGACTTAAGCAGAGCACCCTATGGACCCGGCCTCTGTGCCTTAGTTTCTCCACCTGTGAGATGGGGATTGTCCTCGTGAGGTAACAGAAAAGACCTTGAATAAGACAGAGAAGGAAGTGAGGAAGTCAGGGCAATGTCCAGCAGCCCCAGTCCTGTGTCCCCCAGCACCTTCTATCTGTCCTGACTCCACTGGCTTCTACTAGGGTCCATGGATGGGTTTCAGAGGGTTCATGAACTCTGTACCATGCAATGTAAAATCTGTGCATGGGCCATGGTTGCAGAGGAGCGGGGCCCTCCTTGATCTTCCAGAGGTGGGTAGAACCAAACCACCACTTCCCTCAACCCTTTCCTCCAGCATAAATTATCCTACCCTGTCTCCCTTTCCACTTTCACTTCTAGGTTCTTTTGCTGCTTGATGTTGTGACCCCTCTTGCTGAAATGGCTGTCCATGGTCACCACCTTCCTTCCTCCATCCCGTAATCCTGCCATCAGCAGCTCTCTTGTCAGGGCATCATCAACCTCCTAAGAGCCACCTGCGTTTTTGACACTTCTCCGGCATCAGCCCCTGTTTGCAACAGCAGTGAACCCCAGACCTTTCCTGGCTTCTGGAACCCCAGTTGTTTTTCCTCCAGATCATGGCCAGGAAGATTCCTCTCACCTCTCTTGAGCTCTGTCTTTTTCCTGTGCTGCTCAGCTGAGCCACCTTCCCCCGGCCAGCCCCTCCAGGGTGAGGACACCCATGTTCACTGCCCACCTGGAATTCTTCCTGATTCATACTCATCTATCCAACTACCTCCTAGATTCTGCAAAGACCCTTGAAATACAGCCTTCAAGAACAAACTCATTCATGTCCTACCCCCGTCACTTAGCCAAGATAATTATAAATTCGTTTGTTACAGCAAGAAAGAAATGTCCTCAACTCCTCTCTCTTTTAACCCTGATGCCCTGTTAGATAGACATCTAATTCTGGGACCTGAGAGACTCCCACGGAGTGAAAGTCCCCGGGGAAAGGTATAGTCAATCGGGGCCATCATAAGGTCCAAGACCCCCTTAGAAAAGAGAGTGCTTGGCAGAATGGTCTGCATTGGAGCAGAAGTTCCAGAATGCACAAGAAAAAAAAAAGGTACAGAGTGAGGAAAGATGAGGGAACCCTCAACCCAAGAAGACTTGCTCTTTCCATGGTAGTGGTGATGAGTGGGGGCCAGAGCAGGATGGGATTGATTTGGGGGAAGGACGCTGCTGGGACAAACTGGAGTTCAGGTTCAAAGTGAACTATGGGTGTAAGGTGACTATAGAGCTGCCATGGGTGTTCTGCCCCCTCAGGTGCCAAGCCCTGAATCCTGCTAAGGCCTAAAGCTCAGTCAGTGAGCTGGTGGGGGGAAGGAAGTCCACACCTGGCAAGGAAGGTAAGCCCGTAATAGCGGGGCAGCCATCAGAGCCAGAGGGAAGGACCCTTGGGGCAGGGTGTGGGCAGAATGCAGAGACCAGGGATGCATGGTAAACAGGACACAGTTTCTTGGTCTCCAGTAATTAATATTTATTAAAGAAAGACTTTTTCCACTGCTTTGACCAAATGGTGCTGATGGCCGCCAGGATGGAAATAACAAAAAGAAAAGGTCTTTTCTGTGCGGAGCGCTTGGTTAAGCTGCGGGGTGGCTTTTAGCTCTAATAACACCAGACAGATAAATGCCACAAGTAGACAAAAACATCATTTGAAAGTATATTTGAATTTTTTTAGATTTATTCACTTATGTGATTTTTTTTTTAAAAAAAAGTAAGACTTTACATTTTCATTCCCCCCCCTCCTCCAGCCTCTCTGGCTGAACGTGGCAACTATTGACTGAAACAAAAATTAAAATTAAAAATTTATAAATTCACAAAACTAACGATTTTTAGAAAAATGGAGCTACTTCAACCTTCAAGCGACGTGCTTTTGTTAAGTGCACCACGTTTACGGTTTCTGTAGTTATTAAAGCTCGAAATTGTACTCCAGGCTTTGGAACACTTTGTATTTGAAAAAAAGAAATCATCTTCTTCAATCCCCACAACCCACCCCCCCAAAATGGGTCATCATTCCCATTTTGCAGGCAAAAAGCAGGGGTTTCAGTGAGGTTGAAAGACCTTCAGGAGGGGATCGCTCCAGGGAGTGATTGTGGAGCTTAAGGGATGGTCTCTTAGGACGCAAAAAGGACGCAAATGAAATGTAGCTTGAGGAGAGGGTGGGGAAGGAAGCTGCTGGCTCAGGCAATGGCATCTGGCACAGGCCCGACAAGCAAGTTGCCTTATGAAATAGTAAGGATTTGTTTCAATAGACCACAGCACAAACAGAATTCAAACCAGAGAAAAGCAGCCAGCCGGCCGGAGAGATCCTCTCCCAGACAGAGGAGCTCTCCGGGTGCAACCAGAGACAGGGCCGGTCAGGCTGGGAGGGGACTTCATAAAGGACCGGTTATCTCTGCCCATGGGCCCCTGCTGATCTTTACGCAGACCACAGGGAGCTCTTCAGGAAGGTTTTAATTTGGGGGTGTGTGCACTAGATGGGGAAGGACTTAGGGAGGGTGCAGAGAAGTCCGCAGAGAGCCCTGGGCACTGCAGGGGGCAGAAGTGGATGAGAAACGCAGGGCCTGGTGAGACGTCAGCTCTCAGACTGCTCAAATATTAATAAACAATATATTTTAATGACCTAAAACACCAGTGAGCATTTGAGGAAACATGAAGGGCTCTGGATACTTGAATAATGGTATTGTCACTCCGAGTTTTTAGGGTCTCATCTTTGGCAGGAGCTTCAGCAAAAACCTAAGCAAATAGTCAAGAGAGTGGAGTGAGCTTTGCAATGAGTCAGCAGCCACCCAGCAGCTTCCTCAGTAGCAAAGCACGGCCACTCCCAAAGTCGCCGGCTTCCCCGCCATCATTACACATCAGTAAATCCCCAATCCCAAAGCTATGAGGCCTCTCCTCCTGACACAGGGTCAAGCCTGGGGCAGAAAGCCTCATGCAAGTCTGCTCATAGTTTAGCCACTGTGTGACTCCTCAGGCAGCGGGCATAATCATTGGAACTCAGTTGGGGCACCTGTGACATATGATGACTTCAGGCTTATGGTGAACATTAAGGAGATGTGCCATGTGGTAGGACCCACGCAGGCCCAGGCACGGCTGAGCAGCGGTAAACTGGCCCTCTTGGCCTCCCAGACAGAGGACAGAGTTATGTCATCGTGGACAGAAGCCACATCTCAGCAGGTAACATGGAGGGATTCAGATCATTGAGTCCAAGGTGTTCTGAGAAGCCCAGCTGGCCGAAGCTGACTCCAGAGATGTGGCCAACCAGTCCCTCGGAGGCCCAATTCTGAAGGCTGACCATAAATAACTAGAACAGTCCTTGGTGGTTATTTGAGTATTCACGCACGGTTGTGGCCAGATTTCCTCAGTGTTTCCTTGAATACTTCTGGTGATGGGGAGCTCACTACCTGTCTTAAGTCTGTTTTGTGTCATTATAAAAAAAAATCTGTTCCTGGGGTAATTAATAAAGAAAAGGGGTTTATTTAGTTCAAGGTGCTGTAGGTTCAGAAGCTCAAGAACATAGTCCTGGTTTCTGGCTTTCATGCTATGTCACAACCTGGTGGAGAAGGTGAAATCCAAATGAAATGAAATGATGAAATGTTTGTCATGTGACATGTGACATGTGTGAAGAGGGGAAAATCCCAGGGGGCATTCTGGCTTTTGAGAGAACCTGATCCCCAGGAAACTAATCCATTCCCGTTAAAATAATGCACTTCCATGTGAGCAAGAGCTCACTGCCCATCTCAAAACCAGTACCAAGCCATTCCTGAGGGATCCGCCCATGACCCGAACACCTCTTAACACTGCCACCTTGGGGATCACAACCTAGCGTGAGTTTAGTTCGGGACTAACAAACTATACCCAAACCCCAGCACTCCCCCCGCACAGCACAGATTCTTTTACCACTCCATTTGCAAGAAAGTTGCTGTTTGAACTGAGTTCAAACCCGCTGCCACGCAATGTCCATCCACCGGCCAGAGTGCTGTGTCACAGAGCCACAGAAGGCGAGCCTAACTCCTGCCACTATCACAGTACTTCAATCCTCTTTTCTGGGGTGACTTTGGATAAGTCGTGTTACCCCTTGGAGCCCCTATTCCCTCACATCTAAACTGGGCAGGACCCAGCTGAAAACACGGAATGTTTGTGGGGGTATAGACAGGCAGGGCTGGCCAAGCTTTCATCCGCAGCATCTCACACAGCGCTCACGCCAGCTCTGGGAGGTGGAAATCAGTTGTTCTCAATTTTAAAATGAAGAAGCTGAAGTTCAGAAAGGGGAAGCAGCTCAGCAGGGGCAGGCGAGAGGGCTTCAAGTCTGAGCACATCTGAGCAACCTCATGGCTCTGCGGGACATGACCCTTGCCTCTCAGAAAAGTAGGGAACCAACCTGGGGGCAAAGAAACCCTCAGGCCGCTCAAGTTCCCGACTTGGGGATTCCAAAATGAGGCCTTAAAAGCTAGAAATAAATTAGGTCAATTCCCAAGCTCCCTTTGTTTAGAGAAATGAAATGTTTTATCAGCTTCTCCAACAGGAAATCTGATTTCCGTCCTTGTTGCCACTTTATCATTTCCTCCCAGCTGTTATCAAGACCACAGCTTCAGAGGTGGTTACATGTTTGTCACATTTAATATCATTGTTCCCATTTTTCACATATGGGGAGCTGGCTGATGCTACTTGGAAATGCTGGGATGAAAATGCAGCTGCTTGTGCCCCATTGTGCCCAGGGCTGGGTGTCCACAAAGATGCCCAGACGTCTGCGTTGGTGATGGTGGCATTGGATGGGGTCTTCCGACTCACAGGGACAGGGCAAGGACAGGCAGCAGCAGAGGCTGGACAGCAGGAGACAGGGCCCTGGGGAGTGGGGAGCCCTTGTCTGATTCACCTGGCTCACACCTCCATCTCATTCTTGCCACCCCACCGCTACTCTTTGAAAGCATCCACATCTCTTGTCTTTTTAAACCCTCCTCCATGCCAGTGTCTGTGGCTCCAGACAGACCCTCTACAAACCTCTACTCACAGTCTCCGCATATCCAGTAAATCTCAAATCTGATCCTTTATTTCCCTGCTCAGAAGCCTTCAGCACCTCCCCACTGTCATCAGGATAAATGCCAGACTCAACAGCACATCTCCCCAGGGTCCACTCTGCTTGACTCCTGCCTCCTCTCAAGCCCTGTCCACAGCCCTGCTGTCTAAGCTCCAGTCTCTGAAGCCTTACTTCTGGTACCCACGCTAGTGGGGCTCCTCTAACCCCCAGGCTCAGCCCCCTCTGCCTAAAGCCCTTTTTCCATCTCTCCAAGATGGCAGATCAAAAATCTGCCAGGGTTGCAGACAGCCCTCCTCCTCCAGACAGAAAGATTGCTCGAAGTCTGAGTAAAAGTGAGATCAGTCGGACTCTACTAAAAAATAGAAAAAAATGATCCGAGCATAGTGATGGGTGCCTGGAGTCCCAACTACTCAGGAGGCTGAAGCAGGAGGATCACTTGGGGTTGGAGTGTGAGGTTCAGCAAGCTCTGATGATGCCACTGTACTCTGAGTGACAGAAGAGACATGAGACTCTATCTCCAAAAAAATAAAACACATATATGCGTGCATGTCATCACAGCTGTGGTGGAAAGGGAACACTTACACACCATTGATGGGAATGTAATTTAATGCAACCTCTGTGGAGATCAGTGTGGAGACTTTTCAAAGAACTAAAAGTAGATCTACCATTTGGCCCTGCAATCCTACTTCTGACTATCTACCCAGAGGAAAAATATCATTATGTCAGGCCCTGATACAGGCCCTTTGTGTGTTTATCACAGCACAATTTAAAGTTGCAAAGATCAATGTAAGTGCCTGTCAACTGATGTATTGATTAAGAAAATGTAATATATACATGTATACATATATTACATATGTATGGTCTATACACACACCATGAAGAACTAGTCAGTGATAAGAAAGAATGAAATAAGGATGTCTTTCGGAGCAACTTGATTGGAATTGGAGCCCATTATCCTAAATGAAGTAACTCAGAAACAGAAAAATAAATGCCACACACTCTCACGTGCAAGTTGGGGCTAAACGATGGCTACACCAGGGCACATAGAGTGGTGAAAAGGACACTGGAGACTCATAAGGGTGGAGGGGAAGAGGGTTTGAGAGCTGCAAAATTACCATAGAATGCAATGTACCCTTAGGTGGCGATGGGCGCACCAATGCCCAGACTCCACGGCTATACAATATGTTGCAAATAATGGAATTTAGCTTATACCCCCTAAATCTATTAAAATAAAAAAACTATATAAATAAACGACTAAATTTTGGTAGCTGGTTATGCAATAACACATGACATGGACATTTTTCCCTCTCTTTTGTTAGCTATTATGCATCTTTTTATTGGGATGTCACTTGTCTGGAAAGCCTTGCTCATGGGCACAAGTCCTTCATGGTGCCTCTCTTCTGTGTCCCCATAGAAATCCAGACCTTTCTTATCTGAGTGTGCCTACTCTCTCCCCCTACCCTGCAAGGTGCCCAGAGGCCAGAGCCCATGTTGGTCTGTGTCACCGTGGTATGATGTCTCTCCTAGGAGCACAGTCATTGCTCAGCACATATGTCCCAAATGAGTGAGCAAGTGAGCAAATAGGTGATGTCACTTAAGACAACAGAAAGGGTCTCAACGACTGGTGAGAGCTAAGCCAAGCAGAAGAATCAAGTTCCTAAAGTAGCCCCACCAAGTAGGGTTCAATAACTTGCTGCAGAGGCTGTGAAGGAAGATTCATGTAAATGTCTGTTTTGAGAAGGTTGGATTTACAGTTATTCCAACAAAAGCATGGTGAGTTACATGCAATCATTAAATATCTTTCAACATCTTAATACAATAGGATTACAATACAATTCAACATCTTAGGACAATAGGTACCTAACACTATTCTGGGATGGACAGTTGACGATTCCTCATCTCAGCTCCCCAAACCAGAAACTTATCACCAACCTGAACACAAGCCATGGCTTATTTGCTCACTCCTTCCTTCATGGGTTCATTTACTCTAGAAGCATTTATCAACTGTCCCCTATGTACCTGACACTTTGTTGGTAGCTGGAGATAGAAAACCAAAAAGCACAAGGTCACAGAGGCCATGGCAGACAGATGGGGGATCCCCAGCACAGAGGCAGTAGGCTGCTCCGGGCAGATGCCTTGAGATGAGTTTTCAAGGAAGGGTAAGTGTTCCCAGAGGAACTGGGGCTTGGGGGTGGAGAAGCTCCAGGGAGCTGCATCTTTTGCCCCTGCGTCACCAAGCACCATAATGTTCATGGCTGGTAATTATGAAGTTAAAAAGCAGCAGAGGATTGGGGCTTAGAAAAGGGAAGCATCCTCAGTGGTGGTACAGGAACAGAAAGGGACAAAAGCAAATGCAGCAAAGCCCTCTGGGACCCAGGGTCTGCAGCCAGGAGGAAGACTGAGACCTGTTAAAGAAGGAAAACAAAAATAAAGAAAACCTTTAAAAGCTACAGGCAAGACCTAGAGTTAAGGCTTAATTAAGAAAGTGGGCATTTTAGGCTCACACAAATAAGCAAACAGAATCCCCTTGGCTTCTCCCGATCATCGCCGAGTAATTGCTGTAAAGCTGTGGTTTGCTCTGCTTGGACGATCCTTAAATACATGTTGATAAGAGTAATGAAGAGACAAGTGAGTGGAGAGCAGGCTGCTCGCTGACAGTCCAGCTCCCAGCTGGTCCTTGGCTGTGTGTGACCTGAGCTGGTCACTGGGCAGCTGCTGGGTCTCTGTTTCCCTTCCCAGCCCAACCCAAACTACCCGAATTACCCAAAGATACAGGAGGTTGGGGGTGAGTGAGTGATTAACTCTGATAGATCCTCAGTCTCTTCTGGTCCCGTTTGTTGCAGTGGCACAAACTCTTACCTTGAGTCAGACCCACTGGAGTTCACATCTCACCTTCGTCTTTGCTATCTGTATGCCCTTAGGCACAGCAACAGAGTACTTTGATACCTTAAAATGAAAGTCTTTAAAGTTACCCCATCATTCCATGGGAATTAGGGAAAACAAAGACCAGCTATGAGGGTCTTTGTTAATCATGTTGTCCACCAGTAGGCAGCTGATGTCTGCTGCAGGGGACAGGTGAAACCCATCACCAGGAATGGCTGAAGAAGACAGAATGGATGCTTTGCAGAATGGCCAAGGGCTTGTACTGGTGTCATTGCTGCCTGAAACATTCTTCCTCCTCCTGATTCATTTGGTTAACTAACAATCCTTTCTGATTCTTCAGACAATAGTATGGGAGGCTCTTCCTCTCAGATGCTGCCCATGGTAACACCCAATGCCATTGTAGCATTGTAGGACATTTTATATACCACTTATAGACCACTAGGGAAAAAAGGATACTTGAAAATAAACTTGACCCAGTTTTTTAATATCTTCGAAAATTTTATTTTAAAGTTATTTTAAAAGCTCTTTAAGACTTGATTAGCATAGATTTTATAACATGTCACTCTTGGCCACATGTAAAAAGAAAAAAAAAAGATGAATGAATTAAGTTGCTTGAAATACCCCTAAGCCTCTTTCACATTCAGAGTCACTTTTGAATTCAAAATCATCAGATAGATATTTTTCCAAACTATACCACCCTCTGTGTCATCAAGATTATTAGTGATGCAGCATTTCTTGAAAGAATCCTTAAAAGAACCAAAAGTCATGTTTTCTGGGTGATTAATCTGGCTTTGCAATTATGTAGTGTCAGCCAACTATTGATGTCTGCTTTTGGAATATTGCTAAATACTTCTGATTCACACCCTCTGACACCCTTTCTCTGCAATCATTGGATTTCTACGGACAAAAATAAATCCCCCACTATTGTTTCTAGGATTTTCTTCCAAGTGGCTGACACTCATACTGTGAGTTTTGACATAAGTACTTGCCAAGACAGTGTCAAGTACATCACAATGCCACACCGCCAACAGCAATTACCAGATGACATCAGTTATACAGCTCAGCTAAATTCTGAGATATTAATGAATGAAAAAAAGTGCACATTTTGAAATTGACGAATTATAGTACTTCCTGAGATTGTTCTCGAAAAAGTCTCCAACGTAGTGCTTTCAACATGGAGAGAACCAAAGTCGAGCTTTTTTTTTTCTTTCCCTTTTTTTTCTACCACATGGGAATGTTGCCTTTGATTGTAAGTCTCCTGGTTATAATCTGTGGTTGATAATGTACGGGAAAGGAGGTTTTAGTATATAGAATAAGCATCTGATAGGGAAAAGCTAGAGGAATTAGGAAGCACTGGCTTTCTTCATGTACATCTCCAGCAACCAAATAATTTATTATTCAACCAGGACACTTTTGAGAGTGAATGAGATCTTTCGGTATGGTAACTGGGACTGCAGGCATGTACTAGGGCCAGCTGAGGTGAGCCAACACGCATAGCTGCCCACCAAATCACATCTTCCATCCAGCAACTGGAGCTGAAATCAGATGCAAATTTCTCTATGCTTGGACTTGGAGTGCCTTTGTCCCAAACCAAGAAGGCCATGAGATAATTGATGGGCATGTGGGTACTCTTAGCTCCCAACCCAAAATGGGTTAAAATCCGACACCGCTATATTGCAGGAGACACTACCCTTCTCGGCTGTTATTTACGGTGCAGAGAAAAGGAACTGCATTGATGATGAATCTGCTTTTATCAGATAAAATTGGGAGGAACAGTGAAAGATCATGGTGAGATATTGTGCAGAATTTCAGCAGGACACTTTAAAAACGTATATTAGAGAAAATAAATTTTTCACTGGCTAAAACGTATCCATTTACAGTTGGAGCATCCATATATTTATGAGTGTTTTAGCCCTTAAAATAGTAACCCCGGACAGAATAACAAACAGTGTCTTAATAACCCTAATTTATCAGACTCGGCAGTTAAAAAATAAAGAAATAGGAATGCAAGAAATACAGAAAGAGAGAGATGAAAGCTGGAATCTGAAATACTGGAAATGGTACTGCTCAAAAGTTTATGACAAGGCCATCTTCTTAAGAGAAGGGATTGTGGAGAGCACTTAGCCCAGTGATAAAAGCACCTGACATTGGACGGTGAATGGATAATGAGAGGTGAAGGTGGATTAAAGCCACGTACACAACTATGATTTAATAAATTAAAAAAAAAAGCCACTTACCCGTTGTGATGGGTCATTTTATTTAGTTGAAAGTTATTCTGGCGGCGCCCGTTGCTCATTGGGTAGGGTGCCAGCCACATATACCCACGCTGGCGGGCTTGAACATAGCCTGGGTCAGCTAAACAACAATGACAACTGCAACAAAAAATAGCCGGGCGTTTTGGCGAGTGCCCGTGGTCCCAGCTACTTGGGAGCTGAGGCAAGAGAATTGCTTAAGCCCAAGACTTTGAGGTTGCTCTGAATTGAGACGCCACAATAATCTACCAAGGGCAACATAGTGAGACTCTGTCAAGAAAGAAAGAAAGAAAGAAAGAGAGAGAGAGAGACAGAGAGAGAGAGAGAGAGAGAGAGAAAGAAAGAAAGTTAGTTATCTGGAGGTTTTTGGATGGATTACATCTAAACCAGTAAACTGAGTAAAGAAGACAGTCCCCCTCAATGTAGGTGGGACTGATCCAATTTTTTGAAGGACTGAATAGAATAAAAGGCTGAGTAAGGGAGAATTTATTATCTCTGCCTATCTTCCAGCTGAGATATTGTTCGTCTCCTACCTTTAGACTCATTCTCACACTGGAGTTCTCCTACCTATCAGCTCTCCTGGGTAGTGAGCCAAATTCCTTACAGTAAACCTAGATTTAGGCAATATCTCTATGCATCTCTTCCTGTGAGATACAGAGAGATCTATTGAGTAGATAAATATCTCCTGGTGGGTTCTCCTGGAGAACCCGCACTAATACAGATCTGGATACTAAGAGCTGTTCTAGAAAACCAGAATTTTGTGTGCAAATTTTCTGAAATCGTTCTGGAATTTCTAGAATTGGCTCTCTAATCTTATTAATTTTTAAGATCCAGGTGCCTCTGTTTCCAATAGTAAGGATTGCACTGATAGTCCATCACATGATCGGGCAATAGAGATAGATAAAATATCTCCACTAGTACAGCCCAGTAACCCCATCTCCCTTTTATGAACAAAGGCTTTTGTCTTCACTTCTTTGAATGTATTTATTTGAGGATTTCAAATCCCAGTCTCCTAATTGCTTAACTCATTTTCCTGTATCTTTCCTTGTCTGAAGTTTCCTGTGACCTGAAACTGATTTACATCTGCAACATTAATCTGATCAGTATCTCACTATGGGCCATCAAGATGACAGACGTTGGAAAGAACACAGAAGGTTAGAGGCAGACAGACCTGAGTTCAAATCTCTTTGCTGACACTTTTTCACTGTGTGACCTGTGACAGGTTACTAGACTTCTCTGAGTCCTGGTTTACCTTTCCACAAAATGGGGTTACTCACAAAGCTGCCAGCCCCATTCAAAACTTTCATTCATTGTTACAAAGTTCTTCTTAACACTGGGCTAAAGTCATCCTTCCTATGAGCTCCTCCATCAATTAAAAACATGGCTCGTGTGGGCGGTGCCTGTGGCTCAAAGGAGTAGGGCGCTGGCCCCATACTGGAGGTGGCAGGTTCAACTTTTAGCCCCGGCCAAAAACTGCAAAAAAAACCATGGCTCACAGTATTAAATTCATGGTTTTAATCTAGGGAAAAACATTATTTGCAATGTAAGTATCAGTTTCTTTAACGTATAAATGCTTCTCACAAATAAGAAAAGTATAGCCCAATTAAAATATCAAAAGTATCAATAATAATAGGCAAAGGACATGAACAAGAAATTAACAAGAAAAGAAACAAAAGTGACCAAGAAAAATAAATATTTAAAAACAAAAATTAAGGCTTGGTGCAGTGGCTCATGCCTGTAATCCTAGCTCTCTGAGAGACCAACGTGGTGAAATGCTCAGGGGTTCAAGACCAGCCTTGAAATAGAGTGTGACCCCGTTTCTACTATAAATAGTAAAACTACCCAGGTGTTGTGGGTGCCTATAGTCCCAGTGACAGGAGGCTGAGGCAAGAGGATTACTTTGAACCCAGGAGCTTGAGGTTGCTGTGAGCTATGATGCCATGTCACTCTCCCCCATGCAATGAAGTGAAACGATCTTAAAAATAAAAAAATACAAAATAAATGCACAAAATAAAAAAAAACAAAAATTACCCAAACTGATAAGCAAAAAAAGCAGAAATTAAAACAACACATGTGAAATTTTAGAAGGTCAATACATAATTGTTCACAGAGGGGGCTTTAAAATTGGCAAAACTTTTATAGATAGCAGTTTTAGAATTATCTATCAAGTAATACTTCAATACATCAAAATCCTTTGATTCTGAAATTTAACTCAAGAAATGTATCTCAAGGGTGATGTTTTTAAAAGTACACACAGACTTCTGTATAATGATGTTTATCATGTTATTTAGATTTCAGAAAATGTGAAAACATTCTGAAAGTCCAACAATGAAAGACGGTGATATAAGGAAAAATAAAATGCAATTCCTTGAAGACATTTAAAATTGTGCTTTGGAGAAAATGTATCAATAAGAAAATGTGCCCAGAATAATTCCTAGAAGAAAATACACCATGGTTATCTCTGGGTGGTAGAATTATGGGTGATCGTTGCCTTTTCTTTGATGATTTCTGTACTTTTCATTTTAAAGGAAAAAAGGAGGGAAGAACAGAAGAGAAAAGAAGGAAAGAAAGAGTAGACACTGGCAAAAGAAAGCTTTGTTTCTGTCATGCTCTCTAACAGATGCCAATCCAACTGTTAGAATGAGTTCCAGCTTGTGAGTTGAGTTGCTGCGATGATCCAAGGAGAAACCAAGTGAGAAAGCACTCATAAAACCTCAAAGGGTCTGCAATTCCTGGATAGCACAATCATCACCTTCGTTAGTGTGATCATTCTCTTGTGCTCTATTATCCTTCACTGGAGAGATGCTTGTTGGGCTATGAAGTGTACTTAGTCTTTCCACATACACAAAGCTAAGTGCACGCAGCTTCCCAGACCTTTCTCAACAGATATGGCATCAAACAGACACCGAAGACGTCTGTGGCCATGTAGTGGGAGCACATGTGGCTCCAAGAGAAGGCCCTTGGTGCTGGAAGACCTAGGCTGGGGTCTGACTTGCCTGTGGTAAGCTGTGTAACTTCAGACAACTCACCCCATCCTCCTGAGTCTCATCTGCAAAATTCCTGGGACCCCTGATGTCCACTGACCCACACACAAATGGACCCAGCATTGGAGGTGCTCTGCGATCTTGAACATGGTGCATAAAACACAATTGCTACACAATGTAGTTCCACTTGAGGTCAAAAAGCAGTTCACCACAGGCTCTATGAGCAATATTTTTCAGAATTGCTGGATTTTTAACAATAACTATTATTATCATATATTATTATTAAGTCAGTAAGACTCTTCAAAGGCTTTAATACATGAATTCTTAAGAGAAGGTGAAATTTCCAAACACTTTTTACCATGCTTCCCTCTTTTTATGAAGCATCTAGTTCATGTTCTTTGGCACAAAACTGGCAAATGTGGATCTGAGACAAAATTGATGCAAAGGTAGAATATCTGGGTGCTATCCTCACTTCTCTGCTTGTGCTCCTGGGCTTTTTTGTGCTGAACTGATATAGTATCTCATTCCTTTAAAAACTGTTTCCCAGTTTCACATGTTAATGCCACAAGGTCTTATCCATCAACTTGATAGTGATGATTTGTTTCAAATTAATCCAGAAATTTCTTTTTCCACTCCTTCATCCATCAATCTGTCTATTCACATTTTTATTCCCATTTAACAGACTGAAAAGGTGATAATCAGGAATATGGAATGTTTTGCCTTAGGTTGGGTACAGCTTAGATGCCAACCTAGATAGGTCTGTTGTCTCTTCATTGCCTCACACTCCCTACTTCCCTCCAACTGCCTCTAGGCCCCATAGCCCAGAGAGCCAGGAAGTCAAGTACAGAAGTCAATAACATCCAAGAGAAGAGCATCCCAAGTCCTGGAGTAGTAGAGAGAAATGTGACAGGGTGAGGGGATATTGAAGCCCCACACACCACCGCCACCATGTGGATGAGCGCTGAGTCTAGTGCACCAGGATAATCACTAGATAGTCAGAACTTGAAGCCAAAAAGATTCGGAGTTTGGATCTGAGATCCAAAACTTACTGGGCACATGCCTCACTGGGAGCCTCAATTTTCTTCTTAATAAATTATGATAAAAATATTTGTTTTTTCAGAATGCTATGGCCATTCATTGAGCCAATGTGTTTTTTATAGGCCTTAATGATGCTTCTGGTTAAATATTCAGTAAATGGTACCTTGACACATTTTATGCCCAAGATGGTATGGTGTGGAGAAATACCCATTCCCACTCATGGTATCACCATGCTCTGGGTGCTCACCATACACCAAGGGTAGTGTATGGAGAAGAGAAGGGAAAGGAAGGGAAAGGAAAGAGAAGGATAAGGGGAGGGGAGGGGAGGGGAGGGGAGAGGAGGGGAGGGGAGAAGGAAAGGGAAGGGAAGGGAAAAGGAGAGGAGAGGAGGAGGGGAGGCGAGGCGAGAAGAGAAGAGAAGAGAAGGGAAGGGAAGGGAAGGAAAGGGAAGGGAAGGGAAGGGAAGGGAAGGGAAGGGAAGGGAAGGGAAGAGAAGAGAAGATTAGATTCCTCCCCTGGAAGAGACCAAAGCCTACTTGACCTATTTGTACTTCCACTTCCCTTGGTGGGGCTCAGTACATAAAGAGGCTTCTTTCCAAGCAATATAAAATCAGCTGAAATTCCAAGGCTTGTCCATGTCTGATGAAGACTATGAGAGAGAAGCTTTACCAACTCTATGGAAAAAACAATCCAATCTAAAGAGATTTTACTACTCATGCTAACTGAAAAGCAGCAGAAACAGCCACCTTGACCAATGCCAGGTTATATGCTTCCTGAGGTTATCTTTTCTGAGATCTGGTTTTTATGTGTTAATCCATACCAAATGGAAAGTCCTTCTGAGGCAGTCCTGAAAGATGCTGCATATATTTTTCTTTTCCTCCTCAGTATTCATTAAAGAAAAAAGGAGAGAAAGTGTTCCTTGTTGAAGATTGTCCTACCCGGCAAAGGGCACTGGATCCAAGGATTGCATTTTAGTGGAGAACACAGAGAGCAGAAAATCTTGACTAATTACTTTACTAATTACTTGGAAGCATCTTCCATTTGAAAATATAATTATGTCAGAATAAGGTGAAATATCTCAATTACTTTGGAAAAATAAAGATGAGCCCCCTCCTCACTACTTTTCTACTTTATATTATTCAGGTTGGATTTTTAAATTATCTCTCAAATCACTAATCGTTTACAAAAAAAAAAAAATGAGGCCATGAGTTCTCTCTCTCTCTCTCTCTCTCTCTCTCGCCATAACAGGTCATACAATGTCTATTTTCCCTCCAACACTAGGCTTTTGGTGAATAAATTAGGTTTTCTCAAAGGAAATAGACCATTAAAGTGTCTGCCATCCCACTCTATCATCCTTCAACTGTCAGAAGATGTGACCTCCAGCAGCATCCTTAAGTATGTTCCAGAAGGATCAGAAATGTGAAGGCAAATATTATTTTTTTCCTTGTGGCCAGGGACTGAACACCAGGTTTGGAGTAGACATCAGTTCTGAAGTAGTAAAGATGAATCCCAAATAGATGCAAGATGGATGCAAAAGCTAACATGTTGGAAAAGTCAGTAGAAAGAGGTAGAGCAGAATGAACAAGGTTAATGGAATCTTCCCACCAAGCAGCTCAGAAGGCTGGTGAGGAAACAGCCCTGAGTCTCTCTCCCTCATCCTCCTGAAACCATGGTTTTTTAAAGGGTAAAATAACCGATTAGATGAGCAGCTTAAAAGTCAATGGATGGTCCATAGACTAGCCCCTTCAGCATCACCAGAGGCTTTTCAGAACTGCAGAATCTCAGGTCTCACCACAGACCTGCCTTTTAGAAAGATCCCTCTCTCTCCACCAGCTAATTTATGGGCATATTAAAGTTTGAGAAGCCCTGAAATAGCCTATCCTTCCTACACTTCCTCTGTCCTTTTCTCTAAAGACAGTTATCAATTGACATGGGGGACCACTAGTACCCTCACATTCAGCTCCAAAATACTCCCCAAAATTCTTTTCATTAAACTGTCATCAAAGAAAACACATTCCCCCCATGCTTGCTTTCATCCATCTCTGGAAGACCTTGACAGTCCAAGTCACTGGCAGATATGGCAAATATGTGCCATCTCTGAATGATGGGTGCTACCCACCTGAAGTCCTGTTTGAATAAAGCACCATTAGGTAGCATCAAGCCCAGCAGGAAACAGATCTGTGATCAATTAGTGATGTCTGTGCTAGGTGCAGGCTGGGAATCACAGGTGTGCTCACTTATATCTTAATGAGTTTATATCGTAAAGAACTTACAGGCAAGGGTTAGTGAATAAAATCCCTGAGAGTCAATTGACCTGGGCTCCCATACTCCACTATCAATGTCATACCTCAGTTTCTCCATCTTGAAAATGAAGGTGTTAAACTTGAACCACAAAAAGCCCTTCTTGCCCCAATGGTCTTTGATCCTACTGATCTATGATCATGTGTGTATATGGTCATGACACATGTGTGTGTTCTCAAGAGAATAGATTTTGCTCCTATGTCACAAAACCCCCAGCTTCCCTTAAACCAGAGCCATCCTCTTGAATAATAGGAAGAGGAGAGGGAATGTTGAGGGATACAGGAGGATAAGTGGCCAAACCTGCTGGCCTGAGGCTGGACTCCAGCCCACCACCTCTGCCAGGCATCTGTTTCCAATGAAACTAAGGAAATGTCTGACCCCACTCCTGAATTCTCTCCTTGCTGCCCTGCTTTTGCCTCCACTCTAGCCTCTCCCCTATGTGGCTTCTGAGCCAAGCCACAAATCCCCAAGGCTCTCAGGAGCCAGGAAGCAAGACAGGGCCTGGCTCCCTGACTCCCCTAATGATGGCCAGCTGCCAGCTTTCATTCTCTGAGGCCATCTAAACATGCCTAAGAGGAAACTAATGCCGTTGCGGGATTTTTGAAGTCTGCCAGAGGTGAGCCAATGCTCTTGGCTGTGTGATGGGAGGAGGGTTCTGAACTGAGCCAGGTATCAGTGACATGGCTTTCCTATAGGCATTTACCCACAGGTACCCAGAAACTGGATGTTACCACTCAAGACAGCAAAAAAAAGGTGGAAATGCAACTAGATGTCATATATAGGCTGGGTGTGGGGGCTCATGCCTATAATCCTAGCACTCTGGGAGGCCAAGGCAGGTGGATCGCCTGAGCTCAGGAGTTTGAAACCAACCTAAGCAAGAGAAAGACCCCATCTCTAAAAATAGCTGGGTGTTGTGGAAGGCTCCTGTAGGCCTAGCTACTTGGGTGGCTTGAGGATTACTTGACCCCAAGAGTTTGAGGTTGCTGTGAGCTATGGTGCCATGGCACTCTACTAAGGGCAATAAAGTGAGATTCTCTTTCTCTCTCAAAAAAAGTCATACATGAAAGGTAGTTGGTCTCTAGGAGGAAAATTCACCCCTGCCAGAGGCATTTGGCAATGTCTAAAAATATATTTGGTTGTCACAAATTGAGAGGGTACTGCTAACGACATCTAGTGGGTAGAGGCCAGGGGTACTGATGAAAGTGCTAGAATGTACAAAGAACCTCTCCACAACAAAATTTATCCAGCCCAAAATGTTAATAAGTTGCAAAATCCTGGTGTAAGAAAACTTTGGCTTACCAAGCCTTTCCCCCTAGTTTATAGATAGAAGACTTCAGATCAGATGGATACAGACTTGCTTCAGGTGGAACAGCATACAGGTAATATGGCTGTAACAAGTACTGTGACCCTGACCTCAACTAGCTGTATGCTCAGGGAAAGTGGGCAGGAAAGAAGAGCCTGGCCCTAAGGATAGGCCCTGCTCAAGCTGGAAGGAGGCTGGAGAGAAAGAATGGAATAAGGGAAGGAGGAACTTTAAGCTACAGACACCACACCCACTCTCAGAATGTGTCTCAGCGATACTCCTGGGATCATTCAGTTTGGTGATTCCGTCCTCCTCATTAGTAATAAAAAGGGCAGTGGAGAGAGGAGACAAGCATGGCAGAAAGACACTGAGGAGATGCCTTCCAACCTATACTTGCTATTTGCTGCAAATAAATACAAACAACATGTCAACTTTTAGAGTGATTTGCAAAGGAAATCCCTAATTTGTTCCCACTCTTGGAACTCTTGAGCCACTGTTTTGAGGTGAATCTGGATATATCACTAGGGGGTCTCAGGAAGGAAGTGCATTATCACTCCAAGCTTCTAATGCTGGACCTCCATTGCGAATCACACAAGTGGAGATCATAGTCATGATCCTGATTCAGAAAAGAAGTATTGAAGTCTGAAGGCTAGGTCATAGCAACTTCTTTGTAGTCTTGCTTCAATGTCATCTTATTGACTCACCTATTGGGACAACAGTACCTCCAAAAGAGATGAAGCAGGTGAAAGCATTTCCATGAGCCTCCATTTGGTTAAAAATTTCCATAGTCTGTCTGTCCAACACAACCAACTATCCCATGCCACCCAAGAAGATCCTTTTATCACAACAACCCTCAGCCTTACATACACAGATGCACTTGAAATGTCCATTCCTAATGGTCCCAAATGATGTCAAAATCAAGGCTGATTTTGACAGACTTTCTCAAGCTTGGATCCTCAAAATTTCTGACACAGTTCTGCCAAACACTCCTTACCTTGACATTCCTGCATATCTAGAAGTCAGTCCCATTTTTAAATACATATGTACATATTGGTTAAATATATATATCAGAATATATACATAACAGAATAATTAAAAGCAATCCACTAATACTGCAGAATATATACACAATAGAAAATAAAAGTCACTTGAAATATCCCAACCAAGAAATGACCAGTGGTAGTGTACTATATATCTTTCCATATTTTTTCAATTATGTGTGCACATGCCTCTAGATGTGACACTATCTTGCATATACAAAAACATATAATAAAGTGAGTCACATTGCATATAGCATTTTATCACTTGTTATTTTATCAAGCTATGTATTACATTATTCTCTACTTGTCACTAAGTTCCTTTATATATCATGGCTCCATGACATCCCATCATATCAACTTACTACAATTCATGCCTTATAAGTAGAAGATATTTTCTCCTTTTAATATTATATGTAGCACTTTTATGAATACCTTTACAAAACACTTTTGAGTGACTTTATAACTCACTAGGGTGACTTCCTTAAAGAGAAACTGCTGCAACAAAATTCAAATAACCCTTCTATGACTTTTGAGATATATCTTCAAATTGAAAGGTCAAAACTTTGAAAATACTGAGTGACTATTTCAGAATACAACTATATAAGCATCCACATTGGAAAAATAAGTGGAATGACTCTTTTTGCTAAGAATTTGTGAAATTAAGGTTGAATTCTAGTCCTAAATGCTTATAATTCACTTCTTATTGATTCTATGCCTGCAATTCAATAAGTGACCACTAGAAGCCACTCTCTGGCTTGGGAGGATGAAGGCAAGACTAAACAATAGTCACAAAAGTATCAAATACTATAAAATCTACTAATATTATAGTACTAATTGTGCCATTGTGCTAAATATGTGTTCACAATTCTGTTTTTCTTATCAAATTTGAGATCCTCAAGGGAAGGGTGTCACATATCTTCAATCTCAGAAAACCTCAAGATAAAAATAAAGTGTCTTCCACAGCATATATATTTATTTTATGGGTTGGTGAGTCCCCATCAACATCTAAACAAAAGCCACAACAAAATTTACAAAGCAAAGTTACTACTAAGGGTGAGATTTTGCTGAATAAAGTAGGAGACACATTTCCAGTGTGGATACTAGTGTCAGTCTAGGAATAAGTGGACTTTGTAATTTACCCAGAGACAGGAATATATTTAAATGAAGATATTTCTTAGAATAAAATAATTTAAAATAAAAACAAATTAAGTATATAGAAGGTGGTTAGTGGTAACTTAGGGAAACCAGCCAAAGGATGACATTTCTTTCCTGGTTTCCAGAGCAGATTTCTGGGAACAGATTAGCCTGCAAATGGAAATAAAAGTGTGTTTCATTCCAGGTCCTAGAAAACAGACGGTGAGAGGCAAGTTGGTTCATTTCAAAAACAGAGGGTCTGACTTTGAACTGCTTGATGGTGAATAAACCAACCTTTTCTGTGATGTCTGGCTAAGACTTCTGTCTATACTGACTGCCAAGGATATTTGATGTGTGATATTTTATTTGCTGGGTGCAAAGCTCAGATGGGGCCTGGAAAATCCATCTGTACTCTCCTAGCTTTTCCCAGAGAAACAAGGTTATTAACATTTATTCAGGTTTTAATATCATGGATCAGGCACAGAGAGGGTAAGGATTCATCAAGTCAATGGGATGCATCTCATGGATGGGCTCTCAGAACAAAAGAGGGGCTTGTAAATTTTGGCCAGGACACAAATATACATTATAATAATTCTCTTTATGGTAGAGAAAGTGAGCCTCACAGAAGGAAAATGACTCAGCCAAGATCACATAACTTTTTAGAAACCTGGGAAGGTGGGAGAAACAAAATACGCAGGTTCTCTTGTCTAACTGAGCTTCATTCTCTATAGGTTGAGTGACATGCTAGAAGGGCCTTTAAAAGAACAATGATATTTGAGACCTAGCAAACATTATCCCAAATGGTGGCATGTTATAATTGTGAGATAAAGGAAACAAGGAATTGCAATTGTAGGTAGGGTTTGATTAAGAATATCTCCAAGCCTTCTTTCTTTTTTTTTAATCCTATAGCAACACCCTTACTTAGGATTTCAAACCTTTTATGTGTTTAAGTTCAATAGGCTGCTATCTTAGACAAGGTCAGAATAGAATGGAATGGAATGGAATGGAATAGAATAGAATAGAATAATAGAAACCACCTCAAGTAGTTAAACAGGAGGAACTAAATACAAGAATTTGAGTTATGACGTGTTAAAATAACTGAGAATCCAAATAAATAAGATTAAGTAGAGACTTATAGTACCAGGAAGCTGTGAACTTCCTTAGATTTCAGGGTAAGAGGGATAAGATAGCATTACTAGAGTCCAAGACCTGGTAAAATCTGAAACTGTGTCAGATCAAGAGGGATGAAAGAAATGAGAGAGACAGACATACAGACTGACTCTAGCTTTTCTCTGAAGCTGTGGAGCGAAGATCATAGGAAAGGACAAAGGGGTGGGTCTGAATGGCTACAGATCCAAACTTGAGTCACTCTTAATTTTTTTCATTGCTTCTGTGTCTTCCTTACATGACCCTCCATCACAAATACTGCCTGAGTGATTGAACACACAAATCTTGTCATCCTATGCTTTAAATTCTTCTGTGCGTCCTATTACTCCCACCTCCAGCCCAGTATATAGGGTTCATCTCTATCTGGCTGAATTTAAGTCTAACCAAAGTTCCTACTGTTCTTCCTCTGAAAATCTCAATCTGTTGTTTTCAGGAAGGAAGTGGCATGCTGTGAACTGTGCTACCATGACAGGTGATGATGAAGGGTGTGAGTGGTGACTACCCCAGTTGGAAAAAGATTATGGTGGAGCAGGGAGCATGCACAAGGCAGGGCTCAGAAGAGACAAGAGCTGAACTATGAACCCAGGCTCTCTGCTTCCAAATCCCTCCAAGGAAAGAACAGATGTGTTGAGTCTTAGGAAGAGGGAATTCTTTCTTCCTTCTCACACCTCCTGTGGGAATGTATCAAGCACCTCCCACTTTCCTTGCATGAACAGAGGTCATATGAGGGCAAAGTTCTAAGTGCAACCAAGGCCAAAGTACTTGAGAACCAAACCTAGGAGCCAGGATTTAATCCAGGGGCAGGTAATACAAACCCTAAAGTGAAAACTCACTCCCGCCCCTTTGAAATGAGTCCTGGAGGGGAGGAAGCTGGAAGAAGGGGGGCCTCCAGTGAAGCTGAGCACTGCCCCTACCCAGCCCAATGGAGCAAGGCTGATGCTGGCTCCAGCTTATGATGTATCCTCACCCCTGCACCAAGAGCTGTGCTTCATGCTCTTCAGAGGCATAAAAGTCAATAAATTCATTTTCTCACAGAAAGAATATGTCCTTTGGAAGGCCCTGGGGAGTTTGGCTAGAAAGTTTAATTTCTACTGAAGGATCCTGAGTAGGAAAGGAGGGGAGCATGAGGGAGAATTGAAGGAACTGTTGTCTGTTTGTTGAACTCTTCCCTTGCAGCAGGACTTCCAGAAGCCTCTGCAGGAGTCTGCAAATAACCTCTGAGGTAGACAGGCAATGAGGACATGGGTAGAAATCAGAAGGAATCAGGGAGGTCCTCTAATATCTAATACTTGAATCAGTCAACAAATCATCATTTATAAACTCTGGGTGTTTGGTGTTGAGCCAGTGGTTGGGGCCCAGCATGGACATGACATTGTCCCTTCTTCAAGGATCTTATGGTCTTGTACTGGAAGCAGACACATTGATAAGCCCTTAAAGCCCTTTTCCAGTATGTTAACATCCATTCACAGTTCTGCCTGATCCCTCCCAGAACTAGGAGACTTGGTTTCTCCCAGAATTTGCCAAACGTCCTTAAACAAATGACAAATAATGGTATTTTTTTCCATTTACATTATATTTTGAAAATCTGAACGCATCTTACAATTGATGCAGAAATTTAATGTAAAGTTTTTTCCCCCTTAAACAAACAAAACAAAACTCGGTGTTCAATCAATGGTATAGATTGATACAATCTTAAATCTGAACAAGCAATGAAATTATTCATAATTGAGATATTAATGCATCTCAATTGGGAAGTAATACATAGAGTGTTAAGGGGCAGGGGAAAGGGAGTGAAACTGATAGCCCCTCTTTCAGATGATGCAGTGACACATAACTGAGTCATAATTGCTGTCTTTGCCACATGCTCACTGTCCCTTGTGAGTCAGTTAATGTCACCATGAATACAAAACAAAAAAAGGAAATCCCTTTATTGTTAATATAAACATGCAACAATCTCTTTATACTCTTGAAGGAAGGATGGCAGGGATCAGTCTAGACTAGAATCTCTGATCAGTGGCTCAGTGAAGACAGGAATATGGATCCATGTGAAGGGCTGTGCTTCCCTCTTCAAGGGAACAACATGGACCATCACAAAATGTCCTGCTTTCTCATTTGTTAAGTCATAATCATACCTGAAAACATATCAACTTCTTTGTTGAACTAACAGTCAATTCCATGCAACTCACGCAAATTCTCCAAATCTCCTTGAGTCTAAGGATTGAGAACACGATGTAGGTTTAAAAAGGATGCAGCATTTGTTCCAATTCCCCTCTGAAGTGGTTCTAAATTAAGTGCAGCAGAAGGAAATTGAGATGAAATGCATCTTGCATACATTTGCAGAAGGTTACCTATAAAGCTAGATGCGTGTTTGGAGATGAGGTGTCTGTAGAAATACAGTGGGGTCATCAGAAAGGGAAATCCCCTGGGCCAAGAGCAGGAAAGATATGAGCTGGGCAGATGCCTGGCAGGTTTCCCTCCCTCCCTCTGAAATGGGACACGAAAAAATGTGACTCGGAAAAAAATTCTCAGCTTTGGGACTCTCTGGGGGATGTTTGTTTTGATGAGATTTCAGGCCTGATTTTCAAGAATAAGGAGGTGCCAACTGTTTGTAAAAGCTCCTAAAACAGCATGATCTCTGGCCCTTAGGAGATTTATCTTTTATTTGTACAGAGTATTTTTAAAAGCCTGTTACTGAGACAAAGAAGTGACTGAGAGGCTCCATGTAAAAGGCAACAAAATGCCTTTTAGAGCCTCCATCTAAGGAAAATATGTGCATAAAAGTACAAAACAAGTAAGCTGAAGGATGGGTGGAAGGTTTTAGTCACTTATTACACACAAATTTAATTGAGCACTCACAGACATGGGGGAGATGACACTGAGCACAAAAATTGTTATCAAGGAAAGGAACAGCCTGGAGAAGGAAACTAACTTGTAAAAATATCAATTTCAGTTTTAAGTGACGTATGGTAGGATAAAGGAACCAGGATACAGAGGATGGAGTAATAACTATCTTCCTGATGGAATCCCTGAAGCCTTCCCCAAGGCGGTAGCTAGAGTTTGGTCTAGAAAAAGGATATCCTTTTGGCCTAACATCCATATGAATGTTTCAGTTATCTATTGCTACATAACAGATGACCATGAAATTTAGTGGCACCAAATAACATTTATTATCCCACATTGTTTCTGTGGGTTAGGAATTTGGGTGCAAATTTGCTAATTTGTTCTGGTTGAAGGACTCTCACAAATTTACATTCAGGGTAGGGCCTGGGCTATATAGTTCTCTAGAGGGCTTGACTGGGACAGAAAGATCTGCTTCCAAGGTGGCTGGCTTGCTCACACAGCTGACAAATTGGCACTAGTTGTTGGTGGAAGTCTCGGTACTGGCCCATGTGGAACTGTCCATAGTGCTGCTTGAGTATCCTTACAACATGGCAGTCACCTCCCCCAAGTGATTTGAGAAAGGGCTTGAGCAGAAACTAAGATGGACAAACATCTTAGTTTGAAAAGAACAAAGATGTCTTTGGGGACTTTTAGCCTCTTCAAAAGTCATTCTAAATTATACCCATACTATCCTATTGTCTAGACAGGTCAGGCCAATTCAGTGTGGGAGGTCACTGCACAAAGGTGGAGTGCAAGATGTAAGAGTCATTGAGAACCATCTTAGGGAGTAGTTGCCACAAGTAACTTTGGCACCTAACATGGTAACATTATTATTATATTCAGTCTTTCGTGATTAGGTAGTAGGAATTGGGCAGGTTCAAGGCTTAGTTAGCATCAGACTTAAGAATTGCATAGTCAAATCTTGGCCCGACCTTTTACTGTCTTAGATCACCTTCTTATGGATTGATATGTGGGAAAGAAGTAAATGTCTATTGTATTTAAGCCATTGTATTTTAGGAGCTCTTTGTTTTAGGACAGATTGTATTCTACTAGTTGATTAAAAAATTCAAATTTAGTACATCTACTTTTTCTCATCTATAAAATACAGATACAAACACCAATCTCAGGGTTCTTGTAAGGAAAAATGAAAAGATGCATACAAGTGTCTGCCCACAAAGGCTCGTGCCTATTATCCTAGCACTCTGGAAGGCAAAGGCAGTGGATGACTTGAGCTCAGGAATTTGAGACCAGTCTGAGCAAGAGCAAGACCCCATTTGTACTTAAAAAAATAAATAAATAAATAGCGGGATATTTTGGTGGGAACTTGTAAGCCCAGCTGAGGCAAGAGGATTACTTGAGCCCAAGAGTTCAAGGTTGCTGTGAGCTATGCTGATGCCATAGCACTCTACCCAGGGTGACAGAGTAAGACCCTGTCTCAAAATAAAGCAAAGAAGTGTCTGTCCAGTGTCTGATCCAGGGTTCACATATTCATTCTTGTCACTTTTGTCTTGCTTTGAATTTATGGTCAATGTCAACATGCAGTAGAAACAGAAACATGCATTGAATTTGGCAAATATGTGTGTCCATCCACCAGCAGTGCTTCCCCAGGAATTTAAAACTATTTGTTTTGCAGAGCTCTTTAATGGGAACTTGTGGGATTTAAATAAAGAAGACAGTGTTTTCATAGAAAGATCATTCAGTGGACTGGTTTTTGGCTGGGATCTGCCATGGATATCTTTTCCTCCCTAGTCCTCAGTTTCCAACTCTGGAAAACAAAAGGGAAAGAAAAGAAGAAAGAAGGAAAGAAGAAGGGAAAGGAGAAGGGAAAGAGGAAAGAAAGGAAGGAAGGAAGGAAGGAGAGGAGAGAAGAGGAGAAGAGAAGCAAAATCAGTGTTTTCCAATTCCAAAGGGCTCCAGAAAGCAATCACAATAGTTCTGCTAAATTACATATTCAGCTCTCCATAACATTTTGCTGAGAAAAGTGTTTTACTGCTTGAGAAAAATTCGCAAACCACAAGATGAACGAGACGATCTACAAGGCACCCTCTGGCTCCATGAATTTTTACTAACCTTGTTAGTTGCAGACACTTCACCTCCAGCAATAACTCCTGCTTCAAATCAAAGAATCCTCCAACTCATTATACTTAAGGGCCCACTGTTTGTCCCAAATGAATTAACAAAAACAGTGATATTTGACTCACCTTGGTGGAGACTTTCTTAGCCCAGCTGACTCTATGCCACTCATTTGGTCTGAGCCATGCCATCTAGTGAAGAAATCAGGCAATGACGCATTCTACACTTCACTCATATTCCAAGATGAGCCAAAAATCGATCTGGATGCAGTGGCATTTTTTTAAGAAAAAGAATCAAAATGAGGAAATGAGTTAGAAACCCAAATGTCATCTCTATCTAATGCCCTAGGCCCGAAATGGTTGAAATAATCAAAACTGTCATTTTATTTTCTCCTCTCTTGGAATTACTTTTAATTTAATTTCCCTATTGAAGTTTCTCTGGCCAACTCATCAAATTTTCTCTCAAAACTACCCACACTTAATTTGTATGCATTGGCATGTAAGAATGGGCTGATGAGATGGGCCACATCCAAATGGAGGGAAAGACAAAGTTGCCCACCCAACTCAAGGAATAATGCAGGTGGAAGAATAGGATGTGACTGTTGGATGTCCCAAAAGCCCTGTACTTCCCTCCTGCCGGTTAGTGCCTCAGATCCACATCCTTAAGACACTGCCAATTTCCCTTGATGGAGGTTTTACTTGGAGAGCCAGGGTCTGATGCCACACTTCTGTGTACAGGGGATCTTTCTTTTCCAGTAGAATTGGGTTTATGAATGATCACCTAGGACAACACTGGATGTCCTAGGTGAGTGCACATGGTGACAAAAAGAAAGGATGACAGGAATAATAAATAAATAAATAAATAAATAAATAAAATAAAAAGGCCTGCTAACATCATTTCAGTGATGAATCAGGAAACTCAAGGGTTCTGAGCCCTCCTTCTGACTCATGTAGGGCACAGGCACCCGGACCCCAGGCATGGTGGTGTCAGAGAGGTGACCATTCACCACCACCATGCAGAATCCTGTCCCCAGCAATGGGGAGAACTGCTGCCTGGATTCTGTTCCTTTTCCAACATGGTAGGAAATTCATCTTATGAAAGCACATTCCTTTTGACTTCACCCCCATGATTAAGATTTTATACAAAAGAAAGAGCCAAGGCTGAATTTTCCTCCTTTGCCTCTGCCCAACACAACTCCAGTTGGTTTTCATTTATTTCAATGTGTACTTTGGAATCAGAGCCCTCAGTGTTCCCAGTTAATTCCCACCACCTGGGTTATGTTATTTTGAGGGGGGCAGGGACACTGGCTCTTCCCCTGCTCCCACTCTTTCTCCACATTGTAAAAACAGATTGTTAAAAAGGTGGCTTGTGTCTGAAGAGAGAGAGAGAGAAGCGGGTGGGGAGAGGCATCATGAGCCTTTCCTGCTGGGCTGACTAATAGATCAAAGGGCTTGTGGGGGGTGGGGGGGACTGACCACGGTCAGCCAGGAACTGCAATACCCAGAGTCAGGCTGGGTGATGGTTCCAAAATCGACCCCCTCTGGATCACTTTTTGTGGGGGGGAGTCTAATCAAGACAGGATGTTTGACTTCAAAACAGCTGGGAAGCATTACAGGTCAAAAGTTTAAATCAAGTTAAGAGCCATTGGAATGTGCAAGGCTCGTTGTTTCTAATCTCTGTTTCTTCCTTTAATCTGCACAGTGCTCCTGGTGGGATGAAATGCTGTGGTCAGGGCGGATGTTGACACATGGGCCCGTGAAGAGATGTGTTCATGGAAGCAAGGTTGGAGAGGCTGGTAGGAGAGGTACCTTGTTTGCTGGGCAAAATATAAGAGAAGCAACCTCAGGTGAATATTTATATATATATATATATATATATATATATATATATATATATATGTATATATTTAAAGGGACAGGTAGAGTTAGAGAATACAAAAGCAAGGGTTTGTAAATCATTTGAACCCTTTCATTGAAAATGTGAAAAATAGGCCCAGAGAGGTTAATGTCTGACTTAAAGTCATACAACTTTGAGTGTTCTACCCCCCACTAGAAATGTAAACATATTTAGATTATGCCACATTTTTGCCCCAAAACCCAATGATTTGTGCTTGTCATTAAGATGGAATGAAAACTCCACGGCCTCCAGGCCTTGGGCAGTGTGGTTTCTGGCCACTGCTTTGACCATCCTGGGACCACGCCCACCCGTCCCACCACCCTCCTGGCACAGCAATCTCTTCTTTGTTCCATAGATTCATGAAGTCCTATTCTACTTTTTAGTTTAGGGACTTATTTTCTCTCCTTCTGAGAGAGTGTGTTTTTTCCCTCTGTTCTTCTTTTAACAGGTAGGTGAAATTCCACATCCTCACCACAGCCTCCTGGGTAAGCCTGTCCAGAGTAGGCTCCCTGTCACCCTCTCTGTCATCAGGTGCTGGAAACTCCAGGTCCTGTCTGTCCTGCTATTATATCCTGGTGTCCACCCCATGGCATTTTTCAATATCTATTTGATAAACCAAGTGATTAATCAATCAATTACATGATTAATGAATTCAAAGATAATCACTGTCTCCATAGAGGCTGAGCATTAGGACCTATGGTAGATTGGAGATGGCCACAGATAGTCTGAGCAGGGCTGGTCTGTGTCTGTCCCCTTGATTGTGGGTGGATTCTACGACTGTTGCTCAGTGAAGAAATATTCGAAGTGGCCTATGCCACTTTCCAAGACTAGGCTTTAAGACACCGGCAGTTCCTACTGCAGCCTCTTCTCTCTGGGAACCCTGACCTGCCATGTAAGTAGCCTGAGTACCCTTAAAAGACCACCAGACTAGAGAGGCCCCATAAAAGTTCTGCATCCCATCAACAGCCCAGCTTAGCCCACCCTCCCAGCCACCCCAAACCAGACACTGAAGAAGTAAGTGAAATCATTGACTGAGTGTTTACAGCAGAAACACTCAGCTAAGCCCTGTCTAAATTCCTGCCCCACAACTTCCTGCCATGTAATAAGATGGAGGTTGCTTTACGCTGATAAATTTCAGAGCGGTTCATCATGTAACAGCAGATAACTGCAAGGGGACTATGATCCTTTGAAATACGCATTTGATCTTTATAGCTGCTTCCTGAAATACAGCTTTTAAAATCCTGGGAATCTCCTGAGCGACAGAGCATCTTTTTGTATGCTAATAAGTCCACTGCTGGCTAAGGGACCCTGGTCTCTGGAAGGATCAAAACCTGATTAGAGAGATGAGGCTGAAAGTCTCACCCCACCAACTTCCAAAGAGGAGAGAGGAGCGGAAGATTAAGTTGATCACTAAAGGCCAGTGATTTAATCAATCGCGTCCATGTAATGAAGCTTTCATAAAACCCCCAAAAGGATAGGGTTTGGCTTCTGGATAGCCAAACACACAGAGGTTCCTGGGAGGTGGTGCAACCAGGAAGGGAATGGAAACTCTGTGCCTTTCCTACAAAACCTGACCTCAGGCATCTCTTCCTCCATGTTCTTCATAATATCCTTCATAATAAACTGGTAAATGCAATTGACTGTTTCCCTGAGTTCTGTGAGCTGCTTTCACAAATTAATTGGACCAAAGAAAGGATCATGGGACCCAATTTATGGTCAGTCGGGCAGAAGCACAAGGCACAACCTGTGTTTTTGTGACTGATACCTGAAGTGAGAGACATGATTATGGAACTGAGCCCTCAACTTGTGCAATCTGACACTCCAGGTTTTGTCAGAATGGTATCCAGGGAGATTGTGTAGGAACTGAATTTCCCAGGTAGCGTCTGGGACATGGGGCTAGAATTGGATTGCAGTAGAGAACAGCCTGCCAGTGTGCACTGCAGAGTCTGCCAGAGGATTCCCTGGTGGGGAGAAGTCCCTGCACATTTTGGTGACCAGAAGTATTGGTTGTTGTGTGAGAGAATAGGAAAATCACTTACATTTTTCCTATATCCACGCAGGGCTCTACAGCCAGATAATTCCACTGCTTATTAGCTAGCCAGATAACTAGCTCCATGGTGATTTATTTTCCTTAAACATCAAGAGCTGGGTCATCTGCAAAAGGGAGACAATGGGATTCCTTACCCAAAGAGATGTTAGGAGATTCAGTGAAGCCCACGTCAGATACTTACCACAGTGCTTGACTAAGGATACCAAACAATCAACCGGCTTTTAGTTACTATGATTTATATCCTTCCAACTTTCATATAAGAGTTAGGAGAAGAAAGAGTCCAAGGACGCACATGGCACCACTCCTTCATCATTAATTCCTCTGTGCAGCCCATCACCATGGAGAAAAACTCCCAAACTCATGTGATTTGGAAAACTCTCTCCTACTTCTGTCTGGAGTGTCACCTCCCAGCCACTATCTCTCAAACCCTGTCCTTAGCAGTACGTACACATTCACAGGCACACCTGCTTCCCACAACGAGGGGAAGAAAAGGAAGAAATACTTTCACAGTGAGTGTTTCTGGCTTAGGGAGATTATAGGCCTATTCTTTCTTCTTTTCTTTCTTGTATTTTTAAAATCTATAGCAAACATTTCCCTTCAGATAACGAAGGGAAGATTTTAAAACACAAGACACGAGTGTGAGTGTTTCTTCTACTTGAAACTGTGACATCATTTTATTTCTTTGTGGTTGTCATGGGGCCTGCCTGAAACTCTCTCTTACTGTTAAATGAATGTGTTAAAATCAGACCGAAGTTCATTATGTGCGTGTGTAGGCAGAACAGCCCTGGTTTATACGCTAGCTATATTTGTAAAAAATGAAAAGTTTTACTTTTTTCATTTTAGTTGTTCTGTTTGTTTGTAATTGAGATACTCATGCTGAAGTCTTTTATTCCCCCCTTTTCTTTTTTTTATTAAATCATAGCTGTGTACATTAATGCAATCATGGGGTACAACGTGCTGGTTTCATATACAATTTGAAATATTTTCATCAAACAGGTTAACATAGCCTTCACGGCATTTTCTTAGTTATTGTGTTAAGACATTTGTATTCTACATTTAGTAAATTTCACATGTACCCTTGCAAGATGCACCGTAGGTGTGATCCCACCAATCACCCTCCCTATCCCCTTTCCCCATATTCTTGGGCTATAATTGGGTTATAGCTTTCATAAGAAAGCTATAACTTGGTTTGAAGTCTTTTTTTTATAAATGAAGAAATCCTTTTGTGAAGGGCATAATCATGCTATAATTTATTTTTTTAAAGCCAAAATGCCAGAACTTCATAAAGTAAGTTTTTCCGTCTCTGCATCTATATTTATAACCTAATGACAGGCTCTTAAACATCCATTTAGCAGTGGGGAAGTTCCAAGGCATCGCACTTTATTCTGGTTAGCAGAATTCAGTTTAACCAAATACATAGAAATTGCTGGCGCTGAAGGCAGAGGAGGTCTCAAGAACGCTAACCTTGCAAGTGCAGATTTGTGCCCACAAATATTATTTCTTCACTTGGGACAGCCAGTGAGCTGATTCCGTGTGACCACAGCCTCCTGGGGCTCCGTGCAGACACGGTAGATAAACATCCATTTTTCCAGAAATCCTTCTCTGCCTCTGTGCTCCTTCCAGCTGCCTACTTGCCAGATGCCAAGGAAAATGTGATTCTTTCACAAGTATTCTAAATAGGTCACTAGTTCACGTGCTGGATTTTTTCTGCTCTTGTCAATTCACCAGCTGACTGTAACCGAAATCAGCCCAGCCTGTGTGAGATGAGTTCAGGGAATGTGCAAATTGCCTCCAAGTCCTCGGTGCCTCCAGGACAGTACTCTGCTCCCCCCAGAGCTCCGGTCTCGGATTCTCTGTGGGTTAGCAGCGCTCGCGACCCTCTTCAAACACGCGGGCACCACCTGCTTCCAGCTTCTCGCCTGTGTCATCTCGGGAGAGTTCCAGCTCTTCGTGTCACCCCAACAGGAGTCTTTCATGGTCATTCCTCGTCGCTTAGACCTATAAATATTAATTAAGAGCCTCATATTTTAAAGACTCCTTTGAGCATAGGAATGATTTAGCCACACAAATCAATCCTAAACTAATCTTAGTGGCCCGTCACACATTCACATTTTCCAGAACTTTCCATTTGAACTACTACTCTTCCCTGTTCTGTTTGCCACTAAAGTTATTTAATGACTTTTAATCTGTGGGGCCCTTCTTTAGATAAAGGGAACAGCAAGGGAAGGAGGGAAGGAGAGAAAGAAGATGGGAGAAGAAACGGAAGGAGACGCATGCAAAGGGCATGAACTTGGAGGTGGGGGGACTGGAATATCACCACCTACTTCAGATTCCCTGATTGGCCCAGGGAGTTCTGGGCAAGTCACCTAACCTCTGGGTTCGGCTTAGTTTCTGGGATATCGCTGTCATGTTGCTCACAAATTCGGTCTCCTACGGTAAGATCCGGAGTTTTCCCACTTCTATAAGGATCCCCAGATAGAAAAACATGAAGGGTGCTCCAACTTCTCTTCTAATTATTCACCAGGGCGGTTCAAGAGGTCCCAGGATTCCTGACCAAAGTGGGCGCCTCAATTCTTGCTCTAGGATTCACGGGAGGATGCGTGCTCTGGGAATGTTGTCTTTCCGGTGTGTTTCCAGGCAGCCCAAACACAAGGTCTGTGAGTTCCTGGAATAATCTAAAAGCCATGTGGCCAACCTAGCAGTGCCCAGAAAATCATTTTTTGGGGGGGGAGGTGGGGACAGAGTCTCATTATGTCGCCCTCAATAGAGTGCTGTGTCATCATAGCTCACAGCAACCTCAAACTCTTGGGCCAAAGCGATTCTCTTGCCTCAGCCTCCCCAGTAGGTAGGACCTCAGGCACCCACCACAATGCCTGGCTATGTTTTTTTGTTTGTTGGTTGGTCGGTTGGTTGGTTGTAGTTGTTATTGTTGTTTGGCAGGCCCAGAACGGATTTGAACCTGCCAGCCTTGGTGTATGTGGCCGGCGCCCTACTCACTGAGCTATGGGCACCAAGCCACAAAAATCTTAATAGTACAGATTGCTTTGCACCAGTTATTCCAGAGGGCACCAGGGCAGGGGGAGGCGCATTCAGACAGGCTGGGCGGAGTTCAAATACTGGCTTCTCCGGGTGTTCAGCATTAAACCTGGCGCCTCACCTCCCTGGGATGCATTTCTCTCACCTAGAGAGATGCTTCCTAGGGCTGCTATCCAGAAGAGACAGTGCTGCTTGGAGCCTGACTCATTGTTAGTGTTCAATAAATGTGAGCTTTTATTATTACCATATTTCCTCTTTTCTGAGACACCATCGATCGGAAGTCAAAGCATCAATTTAATAACTTCTCAAGGGGAAAAACAATATATTAAACACACGTTCCCATTTGAAGACATCACGACTTCAACAATATTAAAAGGTGAAAGAGAAATGTGTCTTAAAAATCAATGGAATAATGGTCTGATTATCATCACATTCTGGAAGCATTTTAAGTCATGTGCTTGTTTACCTGCCTTTGCCTGTTCGTCTGGCTTCCCCAGGTGACACACCAGTTGCACAGGAATAAGGAAATCACATCTGTTCATCAGTGTGTTCCCAGAGCCGAGCACAGGGACCCAATGAATACTTGTTGGGTAAGAAGGTTGGATATCATCTTAATTTGAAGGGACTATTTATTAAAACCTGTGAAACTTTCCTTCGTGTCACTTTCAATTTATGCCACTGAGTTCCCCCACCAGTCTTGGGAGAAGAGGTTGTTTGAGTGTGTTATTTGATAAGGGTTGGAATTTTCCCTGAACTGTCCATGAAGAAATGAAGGTGGAAACAGACAGGAATAAGAGCATCGGCCGTAACCTTGACAAAGAGGAGTCAGTCATGTCTGAACACAAAGCACAGGGAGAGCATGGACCCGGTCAGCTTAACATACACCATTGATTTCAGGACTGCAGGTACATCCAGGACTGCTGGACATTAATGCGTATCTGTTTGTAGAATCAATTAGATTTTCTCCATGCGATTTACAAAGTGGACAAATAGACGACAAAATCATCTCCCAAGTGCAAAAGACTTTTAGAAACCCGAAATCAACACACTCCTTCATTCAGTCACTAAGCATGTGCTGGGGGCTTTCTGCATGCCAGGCGTGTACCAGGCGCTGAGGGTCAGACACCAGGCGACAGGACCTGGGGGACGGAGCAGACGAGTCACCAGTTGTGTGGACTGATAACAGCTCCATGTCAGGTGGCAACAGGCACTGTCTGGGGCCTCAAGATGAGGAGCAGGGATGACTTCACAGGGGAAACACCAGCAGTCCTGGTAGACTGACCAGGAGGAGGACTCTCCAGTTTCACCTGGTCCCAACCCTTTCAGAAAATTCCCTGAGGCATGAACTAAATGCCAGGCTTGTCAGGAGACTTGTCAGACTGCAAGTGATGCTCTAGGGACATGTAAAAAAGGGAATGACTTCTCATGTACAGGAAAGCAAATTCTATGCATTCACCTGCCTGGGGAGAGGGGTAATTATGTAAATAAAAATTGCTTTTGACTTAGGATGAAACAGCAACCTGAAAGTAATTAGAGTAAACAAGACAGTGGGGCCACTCACCCCAAGCTGATGAAATAGTTTGACAAGAGTCTTCCCTGGGGTGTACTTTTCTTTGATGAGGGTGAGCACAATTTATCAGAGGACCCCAAAGGCTACCTCGTCCAGGACAAGATTCAAGAGGGACTGAGCAGTGGAGAAAGCAGGGAACCCCGTTTCTGGACCCAGAGCTCAGCATGTTGGAACTGGACAGAATGGCACGGAGGACACAAGAGCCCCCGGCTGTTAGATGTGGTGTCATGGAGACGGGAGCAGGAGGTGTTATTGGAACATGACGGCCCTGGGCTAGAAGTCAACCATGGGAAGAAATTTAATATTGGCAGAAAGAGAGGAAAGTCACGCCAGGCTGAGAGAACACCCAAGCAGAGAAAGGGCTGATCCAATATGACACAAGGACACAGAGATAAAGCCAGCGATGAGACAGGCGCTGTTGACAAGAGCACATTCAAGGTGGATGCTGACGGGATAGGGAACTCAGCTGCGTTGTTATCATTGTCTTTTATCTAATTGGCATTGAGAATCCCGAAAGCTTTGAGCAGGACAGTGATGCAATAGGATGTGGGTTCCACGGAGACATGAGAACCAAGGGAGGGAAAAGGGGACAATACACCAGGTAGGGGTGGGCAGGCAGGGGTGGATAGGTTTGGGGAGCAATTGGATGAGAAGGAAGAGGGTGAGAAAAAACACCCTGGTTGGTGAATGGTTAGAACTGAGAAGGTTATCCCTTAAGTTTACCTAAGAATGTCCTGGGACACTGACAGCAGCATTCTTCAGAATGGCCACCTGCACGTTACCTGCTGTCCGTGACACAACAGAATATCACAGGGCTTCGTGGTGGAGAGACCTTTGGAAGAACACCTCCACTTGGATGAATTGCACCAACGTAACGCTGAGTGAAAGAAACCAGAACTTCCTTATACCCACCAAAAGACAGTGTACATGGTATTATCTCGTATAGGTTAAGTGATTCAGGGAAGGCATGGCCCCTCTCGGATGAGTTCTGATGTTCCAATTTAAAATTCTGGTTACTCGTCCAAAACTATGGACACTAGGTCCACTGTGTGAAAATCCATCCAGTTGTGTATATAGGTGTATGAATGTGTTCACATTTATGCAAATGGATCATACTTAAATTTTGTTCAAGAAAATTATCCTTGGCCTGAATGGTGGCTCATGCCTATAATCCTAGCACTCTGGAAGGCCAAGACGGGTGGATTGCCTGAGCTCAGGAGTTCAAGACCAGCCTGAGCAAGAGTGAGACCCCATCTCTAAAAAAACAATAATTAAAAAAAATTTTTTTCAAAATTAGCCAGGCATTGTGGCATGGGCCTGTAGTCCCAGCTACTCAAGAGGGTGAGGCAAGAGAATTACTTGAGCCCAAGAGTTTGAGGTTGCTGTGAGCTATAATGACATGGCACTCTACAAAGGCAACAAAGTGAGATTCTGTCTCAAAAAAAAAAAAAAAAACAGAAAGAAAGAAAGTTATCCTTATTTGTAGCAACAATAATAATCACAACAATAATGGCTCCAATTTTAGAAAGCCAGTCCTATGTGCTAGAAACTGGTAGGCACTGACAGCAACCTTGTGGGAGAGATTTTCTTTTTTTTTTTTGGCACAGACACGGGCTTTTATTATCACGTTTACCCACGAGCTTCGGTGCACAGGGCACCGCAGAGGAACCGGCTCCGGCGAAGCAACGGTTAATTCCAGCTCACAAGTGAGCGCCGTGGAAGAGATTTTCAACTCTCCTTTTATAGATAAGGAAAGGAAGGTGTTGAGATGGCAAATGATGTGTTCCAAAGTTACTGTCACTGTTCAGGAGCAGAGCAGGATTAGAACCTGGGAACTCCTATGTTATCCTGCCTCCGGCTCCCACAAGAGGATTTCAGTAGGCTCAGCGCCTGTGGCTCAGTGGGCTAAGGCGCCAGCCACGTACACCTGAGCTGGTGGGTTGGAATCCAGCCCGGGCCCGCCAAACAACAATGACGGCTACAACCAAAACATGGCTGGGCGTTGTGGTGGGTGCCTGTAGTCCCAGCTACTTGGGAGGCAGAGGCAGGAGACTCGCTCAAGCCCAGGAATTGGAGGTGGCTATGAGCTGTGATGCCACAGCACTCTATCCAGGGTGACAGCTTGAGGCTCTGTCTCAAAAAAAAAAAAAAATAGAGGATTTCAGTAAACGTGGCCATGATTATTCTATTTGGGCATTGAGTCTGCTGTGTCTATATGACCCTACTTTTCTGGAATAGTCTGGATCTGTCACCTACATGTTTCCAAACATTTGGATTATCCAAGGGCTCAGCCCTCTGCTCGTTTCCCCAATCCCAAACCCTTTGAACACAGACCTTCCTTGCAAAATTTTCAATCAAACAAATTAATTTAACCCAGAAAAGCAAACACATTTTGGATAGAACAGGCATCTTTTTAAATCAGTTTTTGTGTTTCCTATATAGAGCAGCAGCCCAGAGGTACTATTTCCAAAATCATCTTGTGATGGAAGATTTTTACCTGAGTGCTATTTAGTATTATCATGATTATCCTCATTAATAATAATAACGATTTACAGAGTAGTTTAAGGAGGCACTTCTATTTAGAGACCAGGAACACAAGCCTGATTCGATACTTAAGTCGGCAAATATAACAGAAAGAGGAAAAAGCAAGGGAAGGCATTAAAATTGAAGGCTCTATTGTCTGTAGACATCTACCCTCAGGGATCAAAGAAACAAGTAATATGAAGGAAAAATCCAGCAAAAATGGGACCCAAGGACAAACACTTCCTTCACTATGTCATTGTGAGGGATGTGTTCTGACGAAACTCACTGACCAAGGCCAAGGTCTGCATATAACACCTTAAGGGATTAATGTCCTACAACATGTAGGTGTCCCAGGGGAGTTTTCAAAGCAGTTGTACAAGTAAGATTGCCCAGGACCATCACAAGAATTCTGTGAGCTAGCTGGCGTGGGCATGGCTTTACATCTCTGCCCCATCACACTGGTGAAGGCATGGAGCCTATGCAAGCACAGACCCGTGTGACAGCGTCACAGAAGGCCACCCCTCAGGATGTCTTGTCCAGCGGTCCACAGACATCATTAACTAACGAATGTATTCACAAATCTTATTAAATGACAAAATTCATGGACTCTACCCTAGACCTGGGTGGAGCCCTAGAATTGAAAAACCAAAACTTTCTGAAAAAATAATCATAGAAATAAAAGAAGAATACACATCTTCCAAAGGATAGACTCATTTGGAGTGCCACTGAGAATGAATACCCTAAAAACTCTCACTAACATCCTTGGGAGAGTCCAAAACAGAGAAGATGAAGAGAAAAATCCTAAAAGCTGAGAGAGAAGAAAGGAGTGATCTTCCCTGGGACAGTAATCAGAGTCACATCAGTTCCCAACGCTTTGAGGGAAAAGGTATTTCCATTATACCCACAGCCAACATGCATATCAGCGCCCTAATGTTACTGCAAAGAATATCTTCTGCAAAACAACAATAAAAGTGAGACTGTCCTTCAGCCAAATGAAAAATAAATCCAAGAAAAATAGAAAAGGAGCTCAGGAAATCCAAGGAAAAATGGAAACGAAACCCAGGAGGGGAATCAAATGAAATCTCAGGATGACAAGTGTGCCGCAAAAAGCAATCAGTCCAAATGGGGACAGGAAGTCGACCTGTGCCAGAAATAACATCTTCAAGAGGAAGTAGACGCGATCATTTAATTTGTGGGATGAAGAAACTGCAACTCCTTAATGGCAAGATGAAGGCTTAGGGGTTTTGTTTTTTTTTTTTTTTTCCCCCTGCACGTAAGAAAAGATAAAGGAAGCTCCTGGAAAACCAAAAACATCCACATGAAAGCCATGGTCTGAATATGAAAGATTAAACTGCAACATGTTTTCAAAGAATTAATTGTATATGAGCAAAGAAAGAGATTGTTTTTGATTTTTTTTTTGTTTTTTTGCGGTTTTTGGCTGGGGCTGGGTTTGAACCCGCCACCTCCAGCATATGAGGCTTGTGCCCTACTCCTTTGAGCCACAGGCACCACTCTAGAGTTTGGGTTTTTTCAAAGTTTGTTTTTTTTTTCAACCTGAATTCCTTCACGGGGAAGGAGTGTTAGAAACACACCTTTGTGGTCCCTTCCGTTTGAGCCCAGGCAGACCATGTGACTCTGCTGTGACTAAGGTGGACTCTGAGAGGCCACAGAGCTGACTGGTTCTGACAAGAGCTCCAAAGTCACTGACAGCCTGCACCATGCCTCTGCCGCTGGCTAGCTCTGTGACTTTGGACGAATCAGTTCCCCTCTCTGTGTCCCATCTAAACAGTCGTCTACTTCATAGGACTGTTGCAAAGATTAAACGAACCAATGCACGCAACGCCTACAGAATGTAAACGGGCAGCTATGAGGTACCGTTACTGTTATTATTACCATATTAAAATATGGAAATAATAGTTGGTTCCCATGCAAAAGCTATTATGAAAATGGCCCTCTAATAAAACATAGGAGACTAAATCAGAATTAAGTAACACAGATACACGTAAAAATCAAAAAAGGAAAAATAATGGCAGAGCTAACAAAGTAGGGCAGATAAGAAAGAGAGGCTTCCAAATTAGCCAGGCATTGTGGTAGACCCCTAGTGTCCCAGTTAGTCTGGAAGGTTAGGCAGGAGGATTGCTTGAACCCAGTAGTTTGAGGTTGCTGTGAGCAAGGCTGAGGCCATGGCACTCTACCCAGGGCAACAAAATATGACTCTGTCTCAAAAAAAAAAAAAAAAAAAAAAAGAGAGAGAGAGAGAAGTTTCTAGGAGAAGAGAGAGATTATTTATCCCTTCATCAAAGATGGAAGTGAGTAGATACTGTATGAAGTAAATAGATTCCGCAAGAAAGGATCTTACCTCTATCTATATTATTTTAATTGATTTCATTCATGAGTAATTCTAATTCACCTTATTTATTAATTATTGATTATTCATCAATTATATAAATGTATTTATATATTTTATATATAAAAATAATTATATACCACGTTTAGACATATACTTAATTATAATAAATAATTCATCAACAAATGTAAACATCACCTAAAAAAATAAAACCAGTGCTCAACATGATATTTGTCCATAACAGAGCATTTACTCTGTATAGACGTTTAGACATATACTTAATTGTAATAAATAATTCCTCAGCAAATGTAAACATCACCTAAAAAAATAAAACCAGTGCTCAGCATGATATTGGCCCATAGCAGAGCAGGTGGTGGGCAGAGGAGACAAACTGAGAGGAAAACTCAGAAGCTAAATGACTTCTGGGGAGGGCTTCCTGTGGGCTCGGCACCGTTCTAAGAGCTCTGCACATATCATCTCATTTAATCCTCCGACACGACCCTAAAAGTAAAGCGTGAGTGTTATTGTGACCATTTTACAGATGTGGTATTTGAGGCAGAGAGACTAAGTACCTCCCCAGGTCCCATGACCAGTGAAAAGCGACTTTTGGTCCCTTCCCTCTGGCAATGTGCCTCGCTCAGCGTGGAGAGTCAGTAGGACTCAGCGTTAGGCTGGCAAACGCCAGAGGAAAAAATAACAACTATAGTGGGATGAACAGGATCCCACAAAAATCTCATGTCGACCCCGAACCTCAGACTATGACCTTACATGGAAATAGAGTCTCTGCAGATATAAATAGCGAAGATGACATCATGCTGGATTCAGGTTAGTAAATGCAATGATTGGCGTCGGACGGGGGACAGCAGGAGACACAAACAAGGGAAGAGCCTATGACAACTGCGACAGTGACCTGAGTGACACAGCTGAGACCAAGGATCAGGGAACAGAAACCAACAGAATCTTAGGAAGAAGCAAGGACAGAAGGACCCTTCCCAAGACCGTCAGCTGGAGTGTGGCCTTCCAGGCACTTCGGTTTCATTTGCTTAGGCTCCGGACCTGTGAAGAAAAAATTCTGTTTTCTGTTGTTTCATGTCACCCAGTTTGTATGATCTGTTACAGCAGCTGTAGGAAACTGAGGCAATAATTATCCCAAAACTTTACATAGAAATGGTCAACATCAGGGGAAGAAAGGAAAATGTCACCTGACATGTTATAATTTTCTGTACCCTTGGCTTTTTACGAAACTCCCATGCGTGCCTCCCTGTGGTGGGCTCCAGGACAGCCCCCCAAGATTTCCTCCTCCTGGTATTCACTTCATCTGTCATCCCCACTTCTTGAATATAGACTGGAGAAGGGGGGACTCAGCCAAGCTGTGTACAGATCCTTGACCCACAGAAAAAAGTGTGTTGCTTTAAGCCCCTAAATTGGAGATAATAATGTTACACAGCCGTGGCTAACCTATTTCTCCTATAATTAAAAATAAAAATAATAAGGACACTTTGATCCTTTTTCCAATTATCAATAGTTGTTTTAAATTAAAAATAAATTCAAGAAGACATTACTCTCAGTACCTTTGCACTTGGGAACAACTCCCTCGTTCAACACAAAAGGATACCAAGGCACAGGAAAGTTAAGAAAGTGGGAAGGTGTACGCATGTGCTTAATAACTGAAACTTGACTGAAGCACGAACATTGCCATTGACCTTGCATTTTCCATCTTGCTGCTGTCTACAGGATGACAACCGGAATTTAAAATTCAAATAAAAAAAAGTAACCATGAGCGATATAATTCCTCAAAAGTAGGGCAAAGATTCACAGATTTATCTCCGGTTATATCCATGGTGAACACCATTTCCAACATTTTCCCCGGTTCCTGGGAGAATAGATGTGTTAACCAGGCACTTATTAGGCAATTATTTTGTCTGCCTTTGCAATTACTATAGTATCATTTTTTTTCTTCTGAATAGCTCCAGATTTGTTTTTGTCTGAGCTGAGGTGGAAAATTGAGAAATAGCAGATTCAACAATAATTGACTTTATTAGGAATATGAATGTATTACACCCGCCATAGATTAAAAACTCATTGCTTTTATATCAGCCTCGAACACTGTACGCTACTTTTATGGTTCCCTGGTCGCCAGCGTTCCCTGTACTTTACAGTTCCCATCAGCTTTATGTTCCTCATTCCCTGTCACATGGAGGAAATAAACGGTTAAAAACCTAAGTGCTTACCAGACACAAGCCAGAGTTCATAAATGGAAGTGGGCAACCTTGGGTAATTTAAGATATTGCTGTGAGCTGGTGCTGCCAAAAAATTGACGCACTTATTGAACTATACACAAAAGCAATTAAGATGAGATGTTGATAACTGTGAAGAGAAATTCCCCAATAGCACGAAACAGCCTGGAAAACAGGGGCCATGGGGGGATCTCATTTGCATAAGCATCTCTGGCACCCTGGGATTTCTAGAAAGGCCTGTAGGAAGCCTTTCTGCAAAAGGATCCATAGGCTCCCCAAGAAAAACCCTTAGAAGGACCCCTGGGGTGTGTGTGGGGAGGGGGGGCGCTACCAGGCTGAGAGAAGAGACGAAAGCTGACTGTTTCTTTAAGGCCCAGCCAGGAAGGAAGGGGGATCTCTTTGAGGAAGATGAAAAGCATAAAAAACACACACCAAATGGCAGCTGAGACATAAAGCTGTTTCATCTCCATCTGGTGAGGCATCCTCCTAGCCCAATGTTGAAGAAAGGCTAGGCACAGAGAAAGCAGAAAAGACCTTCTACCATGTTCAATGGCTGTACCCTCCAGGCTTAGCCAAAAAGGTCACTCTGGGAAGAAGAGTCAGCAAGAAAAGCCTGGAGAGTTGGAAAAGCGTGGGCTGACGCCCAGCCGTAGAGGTTGCAAGGGCTGCAGAAGGGAGAAGGTCTGTGAATTGCCGCAGAGGAGGAGAAAGGGTGAAGGAACAGTTATAAATCTAGAAATAAAACTGGACAATGGATCTGGACCATCGCCATGGCCAACCTCCCACCTCACCCAGCCCCAGGACCCCCCCACCCCACCCCAGAAGCAGGTGCGGCTGTGCCCTCAATAACGATGGCAGTGGGAATCTGTGGAGACACTGGTTGTGTGATCTCGTTCTGACATGGAAAGGCAACCCTGATTATGGAGAATCGTGCTTAAAAATCCCCAAGAGCGAGGCACATGTTGGGGGCACAACAATAGTTTATGCAAGGAAAAAAAAGAAGCAGAAACAAGGAATGGCCGGATGCAGAGATGAAGTGGATGAGTGTGTACGTCATGCGACTCAAGTTAGGCTGGGACTGACATTTAGAGGCGCCTAGAGGAAGCAGAGAGAGTGGAAAGAGCACGGCAGGGCAGAGCGCCCTGAGACACATCGTAAGCATTGAGCAGGAACAAGACAGGCAGGAGAAGAAAAATGAGCGTCCGGCCAGACAGACGATATTGGGTCAACTCAATCCGTCCCCATCTGTCTGGAGACACTTTACAGCATGCCCATCAGCCCCGGGGAGCGGTGATTGGCATCTGTGAGCCCAGCACCCGCCAGCAGACTGACATTCACGGAGACAGGTGCAAATGTCACCGGCCAAAGGCCAGAGTACCTTGTGTAGCCAGACTGGGGCCGCTCAGAGGCGCGAGGTGACAGTGGCACCTATGCCATCGCCTGGAGCACTGGTTTGAATTTCACTGCAGTTCATGTGTCTGGGAAGTATATCTGCATTGGTGGAATGTCAACTTAGAAAGTGCAGAAACTCAAGGAAAGGAAACTAATGTAGAGAGACCACCCGCTTTGTGCTGGCCTGTGCTAGGAGCAGAGCACTATCTTGTTAACTCATCAGACAAATGCAAGGGGGCTGATTCGCTTTGTTTTAGAGATAAAGAAACTCAAGGTCACACACATTAAATGGTCTTTAAAGTTCCCCTAAGTGATAAGAGATGGATCAAATCTTGATTTCTTGAGCAGAGGAAGTCTTAGTCAACTGTTCTTTACTTTTGACCCTGACACTGAGTGATACAGAGATACACGCAAGGTGAATTTTTTTTTTTTTAAAGAAAAAGGGAAACAGAGCTGCAGAAATTGTGTTTATTTGACTATGGTTATTGCTATTCTGCAATGGACAGGAAAAGAATCCATGGGGCAAATGGAACATAAGATGGCGTGCAGGGCTAGCCAGAGGAGAAACACTTGTCATTTCTGGTGTTCTGCTTGTCCTGCCCCCAGAGCTCAAGGAGAGGGATGCTGAAGGGATGAGATGAAGGCTGAGGGTTGCATCATTGTTTCTGGCAGAACTAGGATCACAGGGCAGACTCGAAAGAGTTACCAGAAAGGGAAAATAGGATATGTCCAGAGGCACGGAAAACTCTGATACCCAATTCCAGTGAGGAAAGGTGCCCGGTCACAGAGTGTGTGACCTTCACTGCCCTCATCCCCATGGATACAGAAGAAACCTTGAGAGGAGGTCCTATCCACATAGCAGTCAAATTCAAGGACAAGGACAGACACATGGAAAGACATTGACAAGGTCACAAGATGAAGCTCTCTATAGGACAGTGGTTCTCAACCTTCCTAATGCCGCGACCCTTTAATACAGTTCCTCATGTGGTGACCCCCAACCATAAAATTATTTTCATTGCTACTTCATAACTGTAATTTTGCTACTGTTATGAATCGTAATGTAAATATCTGATATGCAAGGAGGTATTTTCATTGTTACAAAGGGGTCGCGACCCACAGGTTGAGAACCGCTGCTAGGGGGATGCAGCTTCCAAGACCAAGTTTGTAGAATTCTGTGACTTAATTCATTCCTTCACTAAACATCTCATCAGTGGCTTCCTTGGGATGAACTATTATAGGTTCCCCGGGGTTAGATCAGTGGACAAAAAAGAGAGTAAGGTCCCTAATTTCCTTTTGTGCCCATTCTAGGGATGTGTGCTCTGTCCAAATCTGATCTTAGAAGTTCCTCTCCACGCTCCTGCCAGAATAGTCCTGCTGCCTCACTCCCCGGAGGCGTGAGCACTGGGGATGCAGGTGGGGTTTTATACACAGGAAGCCTTAGAGTTGAATCCTGGGTTTGTCACATCCTAAGAGATCATCAAAAACTAACAAGTTGTGAGAATGTTTCCCCACTTACAATCCTGGGGAAAATACTGCGTTCCCTCAAGAGGGTTGAAAGAGTCCTGTTCCCTAAGGTCAATCATTGAGCCTGACACTTAGACTCGGAGAATACAAATATCTCTTTCTCCCAGAGCCTGAGTTTCTACCAGCTCGACATTCAGGTACCCTAGCTTCCAGGGGCAACCCTTCCCCCATGGCAGTGCTCTCACACTGTGGACGTCGGCATCATTGGGAAACGCAACTTACAATCACAGAAAACGGAGAGCTCCAAGTCATTAATGGTGGAAGAGAGAGAGGCAGGGAGACCAAAATGAGGTATTTATTTCTCTGACAAAAAGAGAAATAAGGTATTTATTACCTTATTATATATAATAATATAATGAGGTATTTATTTCTCTGGCACCTTTACCAGGAGTGGGATCCAGAAGACCAGGGGGAAGTGCTTTTGAGGGATATTTAGAAAGGACTTATCTTTGGGTCATGGCTACTGATGAGACATTAGGCCAGTGGTCTGCAGCTTTTTCTTTATCTCATAGCACCCTTAAACCTGTGGTTAAACTTTGGTGGCGGCAATTATGTTGATCAAAAAAGAAAAAATAGAGTAATACACTTGCTGTGCTTGGAATTTCTTTTGGAAGTAATTTAATTAAGAATCTTTAAAATTTTTCACGGCACACCTAAGATCCTCTCGCGGCACACTGGCTGGAAATCACTGCATTAGGCGGAGAAAGGCTTCAAGCTCTGCCTGGTTTCTGAGTTGGGCTACAGGGCAGAGAGCAGAGTGACTGCTAAAGATGCAGCAAGGGCGAGGCAGAGTTATGAACCGCAGATATATTAAATCGGACATGCCAATGAGTATTGGTGGTAGCCACTAGGAGTGAAATAAAAGACCCTGTACTTTTACAGAAAAGCCTAAGGAGTGAGTAGCACACGGGTGGTATTTGTTGCCATGAGAGTAAATAGGATCATTGGAGTGGGGGAGTTAATAGAGTGAAAGGAGAGAGTTGAAGAAGGGTGGGACATTATCCCTGCTTAAAAGTGGACAGGGGTCGGGCAAGTTGGCTCACACCTATAATCCCAGCACTCTGGAAGAATGAGGCAGGAGGATCACTTGACGTCAGAAGTTCAAGATCAGCCTCAGCCAGAGTGAGACACCATCTCTACCAAAAAGTAGAAAAATTAGCAGAGCGTCATGGTGCACACCTATAGTCCCAGCTCCTCGGGAGGCTGAGGCGGGAGGCTCCCTTGAGCTCAGGACTTGGAGGTTGCTGTGAGATATGATGATGCCACGGCACTCTAGCCTGGGGCAGCAGAGTAAGACTGTCAGAAAAAAAAATAGGTGGGGAGGTGAAGTCAAGGAAGTGAATGTTAAAGAGGCACAGAGAACTGAGGCTGGGAGACACTGAAACTGAACTGAGCTCAGACTGTGATTGGGGCCCTTGCATCAGGGCTAAAGTGGGGGATTGGTAGAGAGTCCTGTGGCCTGACTCATAACGCGGGGTAGATGGTTTGCCAATAGCTCCCCTGGGTCACACCTTTCTCCAAGGCGTGCAGACAGAGGGCTCTGAGAGTAACAGAATATCCGTAAACTTTGCCTGAAGAAATGTCACATTGGAGGAGCCCCAGTCTCAGAAAGCTAGAGTGTCAGGGTGGAAATTGTCCCCAAGATGGGATGCTCCCAAGATGAAGTGCATTCATCTGGTTTCCTCGGACTTTCTCCATGATTCATCCTTCTCCTCCTCTGCGAGGTGGAAATGCTTTAGACAGAAATCTCTGGTTATAAATTCGCTGGGTCCCTTCTTAACCAGTCAAGCAAGATTGATGGGCTAAGCTGGTTGACACAGAAGCAATTGGGAATATTGTTATTTGCCTCGTATTTATCTGCATTTATGTTAATGGCTTTGTTCTTGATCAGAGCAGCGAGGAAAGTAGGGGAAATGTTTATTGCACTCAAAGTTTGCCTGTGATGAATTACATGGGACTCAGAATAGCCAAGGCACATAATGCGTAGCAAACATTTCCTTTATTTATTTATTTCGTCTACTCTGACAAAAGCAGCACAGGCTTCCTACATACTTGGGACCAAAGCAACTCAAACCAAAAAAAAATTTTTTTATACTGCTTTGTCATCTGACTGATTTAATGCTTCTTGTGGTCAGATTTTGCAGAGAAAAAGAATACGCATACCATTTCTCTCTCTGGCATGCTCTTTCTTTTAAAGGGCAATTTCATAAAATCACAGGACCTAGGAGGGAACCTTTATCCACATTTTTTCCCCCGACTCTTCACTGTATGGAAGCACTTGAGAGAAAAAGGAGGGGAAGGGAACAGGCAACTTTTTTGAAATCTTTCAGAAGTCAGGCTCTATGCTCAGGTGGTTCACTTCATTATCCTATTTAAACTTCATGGAGCTCTATTGTCCCCTGATGTGGATGAGTAAAGTAAGGCTTGAAGAATCTTGGCTGTAGGTTGACAAATGACTTCCTATAGCACAAATCGAGTCTGGGGGCTCTGTTTTGTAAAAAAAAATAATAACAAATAAATAAATAAAATTATTGGAATACAACCACACCCCTTATTTACATATGGTTTATTGCTGTTTTCAAGCTACAATGTCAAAATTGAGTGGCTGCAGCCAAGGTCATATGGCTTGTTAAGAGCAAAATAATTACTCTCTGATCTTTTATTGAAAAGGTTTGCTGACCTTTGGTTTAGGACAATTGTCATGGTTGCAAATAGCAGATGACTGCCTAGTGAGACCTTATTCTAGTTCACTTCAAATCCTCTGTTCCTTCCCACCAGGTTACTATGAAGCAGTGTTCACCACAGAGGAAGGATTAGCGCAGGTGGCCCCTCCGTGCCCTCTTGTTTAAGAAGGCACACACTCACCTTCTCAAACCAGCAAGGTTTCCTGCAGTCATCACGGGCAGCAGCAAGGGTACATGGTGCTTAGGAGGCATTGAAGGAACACGCGTCCTCCTTCACCCTTCATGCCACAGTGGGTTTTCTTTTCCGTTTTGCAGAAAGGAAACCAGATTGGAGATTAGTTTCTATAGAACCCCACTTCCTTTACTGGGGAAGGTATCTTCAAAGAGATATTACAGATTCCAAAGGAAGTTGTTTTTGTCACAGGTCATCTAAATTGTTCAAAAAGCAGATGAAGAAAGTTAGAAGAGGTGAAAAATGATTCTGAAGACTGTAAACCGTTCAGAAGCTGATGCCAAGGAAGACAAGCAGAGGCCAGGATGTTAGCAGTGGCCACTTGCGGGGTACCTATCACACCAGGTGGGATTCACAGAAAGTTCTTCTGACTGCACAGCCCTTGAAAAGGTAGGTAATTTTGTGAGATGAGGAAAGAGAGACCCAGAAATGTGAAGAGACTTACCCAAGATCCCACAGTGAGCAAATGATGATACGGGTGGGGGTGGAATCGGGGTCTGCACACGAAGCCACTCGCTTCCCTTTGTGCCACTTCTGAAGGAAAGCCAAGCAGGTGCACAAGTAACTCTGGGAACTGACCCTAAAGCTGATGTTCAAGTTTGCTCCGGGTTAGCTTTTCTTAGAGGCGAAATAAACTTGAGTGAACAGAAGTCTGAGGCAGGTATTGGTGGTCCTGATGGGAGTTAGAAGTCTTAAAATGGGAAAGGGGGCAGTGAGGCATATGGAAGTGTCACCAGGGAAGCCTGGAGGGGGATAAAATGGGAGGAAAGACGTCACATGGAGGCTCGCTGGGCAAGGACACCTGTGGGTGTCACGCAGAGGCAGGAGGAGGCCCTAGAGAGACTAAATGAGAAGGAAATTGTTAGAGGCAAATAAGAAGGTGGATGAAAGAAAAAAAAAAGAAGTAGTTAACTGATGACTCCATACTGAACCTCAGAGTCAAAGCCTTCTATGATAGACATAGTCTTATCTGACAATGTGAATGTTACTTTTTTGCATTATCATTATTATTATTGAAAATAATAATGATTATTTATTATTCAATAAAAAAAAGAAGGTGGATGAGAGGTCCATCCAACAAGGCCAAGTTTATAATGATCAGAAGAGTGATATCCGAACCTCAGGATCCAGTGATATGTAGAATTTTTACATGTTGATCATTACAGGATGTCATTAATCAGAGAACTGGAGAACATTAGGTACAGAGGAATTTGTGGGACACGAGGTCTGATCTCCCATCTAGTCCTGACACCCCACAACACCCACCACTGTGGATGCCTGTATCCTGGTTGATCACCCTTAGAGACAGGGAACCTCATTTCTGCTGCACGAGGCAGCTCCAATTAAGACCGGTGTTTTCCCTGTGACCTGTGAACCCCAATTCTGCCCCCAGGACAGCAGACATGACAAACCTAATTTCTCTTCCACATAAAATGTCTTAAAATATGCACATAGCTTACAGCCATCCTTTCCAAGTTCAACATAAGAAAACACCATTTACAGACACCTTCTTAGCACGATCAGCCCATTAGGAGCTTTATAAGCTATCTCATATCCCTAAAAGTTTCTCGCCACTATCCCCACTTTATAGAGCTGACGGTCAGAGAACAGAAGTTCTTCTGGCAACTTCACTAGAGAGTTAAAGAGATTTTCAACAGTTCATTCTTTGAATCCCTTGTGGTTTCTCACAGTGAAATTTTGAGCTTCTTCATCATTATGGTAACTTTATCCCAGACTTAAAAAAAAAAAAAAAAAGCACAAGAGAATAAATGAACATGTTTTTATATGTTTTATTTTTCTGTTTGCTTTGTCTCATTTTTCATTATATTAATGTTAAGGAGAAGAATAAATTGTAAGTAGAGGTGAATCAGAGGTATGTAGGAAAGATAATTGACAAGCTGATGAATGACTTCCATAAAACACTTCCTTGGGTTGTTTCTGATGTTTAAAATAAAAGCCAGTGGCATGAGTCTCTATAAAATCAGGTGAGAGATTCACCCGGTTTCCCAGGAATTGTCAATACAATCACATTTTCTTACATTTGTCAAATAGTGGGAATAGACATTTTGGTAATTAGGTAAACTTCCTCTCCCACTTTGTCATTTGAAAATCAATAAAATCTTTAAAATGTATTTTTTATAATAATCTATTCTAATAAAAAGTGCCAGAAGAGGCAGTTTCATGCACTATAACTTTATAGACAATGAGGTTAATCGAGGTGGATATGTTTTCAAAAAACGGTTATGAGTTCGCCAGCCTCCAAGGTCAAAAGACAGAAATCAACTATAAAATTCTGGTTTTAAATGGCACCATAAAGGACAATGCCAATTATAATGTCCGGCCCCTTTTCCTTCAATGTCTTATGCCCAACACCATTTCAGATTAGGAGACTGGCCTTCTGTGAGCACCTTAATGAAGTTGTAACTCCTGGGAATTCTCTGGTCTGAAACAACTTCCAGCCACATTGCACTGAAAGTTAGACTTTCAAAGGCCCAGGGCGTCCACTGTCTGACAAGCAGTTACTTTTTGAATATTTTAAAGACAAGGGGATTAGACACTTCAAAAATAACAGATTCTGCTTTGCATGAAAATATAATATGTTTCCATCTTAATGATGTAAAAGAATAGCTTGTTATCACGGTGCATCTGAAGAAAAAAACAAATTACACATGCAAATGTTTTTGGGGGCTAATTAATTCAATTCTGCAGATAAAATTGGGACAGTACAGAATTTCAAGCAGATTTCTAATAAGATCTGGAATCTAGAAATTTCTACTAAAGTACCAGAACATCTATTTCCAGGAGATGAAGCTTTCTACAGACCCTTAGGTTGGGTCATTCTAGGTTTGAAAAGGGGCTTAATATACTGATTTGTCTCATAACTCCTGCAATGTAAAAATTTCAGGGTCAAAATTTAGACTAAATAGGTGGAAATTCTACATATTAAAATACCACCCAGGAGACTGGAATTCATCTCTAATAGTGACATAAAGATGACATTATACAACCTACATTGGTTACAAAATTAAACTGGTATTTGAATATGAAGGTCCAACTTCATTTTAAAGTAGTAAAAAGAACATGGGTTTGGAGACATACACATCAGAATTTGAATAATGAATCTTCCAGCTATTTTCTATGTGAGAGAACACAGCAGAGTTAAAATCCCTAATATCTACTCAATTTTTTCATCTGTAAAATAGAATTAAAAATATCCACCTTACAGCTTTATTGTTGCCTGTGATGGGAATGAGAACCAAAAATGTCTTTGTGTTTTAGAAAAAAATGTATAGACTTTTGTAACCCCAGCTGCCTTTTACATATGTTGGCACCTAATAAAAGAAGCAGACTTTTGTTCTGTCGTGAGACCCAGATTCCTGAAAAATCTTGAAGAAGTCTTTGGACTTCAACAGAGTTAATTAAGCTTGTCTCATCTGGAATTCTGGAACCAAAAAAAACTCCAGATTACACAATAAAGCAACTCTCTCAGAGCTTGGTGTACAATAAATGCTCAAAAAATGTTTATTTTTTTCCCTTGTGCTATAATATCCCCATTTTCAAGGAGTCTTATCAAGTTCACTGTCTTTGTTTCAGAAGCACAAATCCCTCCAGCCCAGTAACAAAAAGAAAGAATTTTTACTCTGTCCCTGCGTGTGGTTTGTAGACAAGCAGCAGGAAGACTTGAAGGGGTGTATAAAGGCGACGTCTAGGCTCGGGGTCTGTGGCTCAACGGGCTAAGGCGCCAGCCACGTACACTTGAGCTGGAAGGTTCGAATCCATTCTGGGCCCGCCAAACAACAATGATGGCTACAACCAAAAAATGGCCAGGCGTTGTGGCAGGCGCCTGTAGTCCCAGCTACTTGGGAGGCAGAGGCAGGAGACTCGCTTGAGCCAAGGAATTGGAGGTTGCTGTGAGCTGTGATACCACAGCACTCTATCCAGGGTGACAGCTTGAGGCTCTGTCTCAAAAAAAAAAAAAGAATGGGGCATGGAAACACACTGAGCATCTCCCGAGAAGAGGACTCCAGATCAGATAAGAACAGAGGCTCTTCTGCTCCTCAGCCCTGCGCAGGGCCCTCTCTCCACACGTACTAGGAAGGCGCACACAGGACGCCTTGGCTATGGCAAGAAGCCCTGTCCCCAGGGAGCAGGGTCACTGCATACACATCACCTCCTTATTTTCAAACTAGAACATGGCTCCTGGCAATCTTAACAAAACTCCTTGCAGTATTAAAAAAGCATTTCAAGATTCCACAGCTTTTGAACTGCAGAAATCCTATTGAAAATTATAATCAAGATTCTCACGCTCAGAAAGTGAGATAACCTGCAAGAATGCTGAAGCTGATCACCCTGAGACTCTGCACAGTACATATGCATAAAATCTTGGAATGAAAAGGGATCGAAGGAGGCATCTAATCAAGCTTGCCAAATTTCCTACACAACAATCTTAGCAGATAATTGACATTCTTCAAAAACAGCATTATTTCATTGTTGGATAGCACTACTTAGCTATAAATCATTCAGGTGGAAAGTAGAACCTGCCTCCAGGTAATGCCCATTGGTTGGACCTGGTTAAATCCCTGAGCCTACATGGAATACGTCAACCCCTCGTTCAGAACCCAAGAGTGCCCAGTGCAACTCCTCTGAGCGTCTCTTCTCCCTCTAAGCGTCGTCCCCAGTGTTCCACAGGCTGTCCGTGCCCATCACCTTCTCTCTGCCTGGTAATCTCTTCTTATTCCCTTGAACACTCCTTCTTTGGAATGAGAAGGGGTGTGTCATCAGGACCCCACAATTTTATTCAATGATTCCAAGCCTTCACCCTTTCACCAAGGCCTCTAACACCCTCTGTCACCTCTCATCCTCCCTGTCAGACCTGTCTTTGACCCGGGAGACAGAACAGGAAAGTACAACTCCCAGGATCACACCCTTCCCTCCTGCCTCCTTGTGCCCACGTATCCTCTCTCAACTCCAGTTCTCACAAGCTGACCTGTGTCCCTACTCAGAGGAGGGTGAGGATCTGCTGCCTGCCTGTGTTTTCAGTCCCTCCCTCTCATGGTCCCCTTTTCATAGCCTCTCCATCCCCCAAACCAACCCCCAGCATGGCCATCCCACCTTCCAAGTGAACACCAAGGTGCTCACTCTCCTTCCACAGCTCAGCCCTGCTGAATCATCCACATTTGGAGCCCGATGCCCTCACTTCTCCTGTGACTGGGATCAGTGCCCTCAGACCAGACCCTTACCTGTCCCTTAGCCCCACACAGCAAGGCACCTGTAGGTCTCAAGACAGAGCATGCTGTTTCCAGGACTAGAATGATTTCCCCCTGTGTGTTCAGGTGGCAAATTCCTATTCTTTTCTAAAGACCCTCAGAGGCCATTTCCTTTGCATGGCCTTTTCTAGAAAGAAAGGAAGATAATCAAACTACTTTTATGGGCATGTTTTAAGAATTCAGTGAGATGATTCCCACCAAGCACTCAGCACAGCTGACGCTCCGTCATTCGTAGCTGTGATCACTCTCAGCCCTGCCTGTCGTCTCCTCCTGTTTCTCTGGTGTCCATTATAGTCTCGGGGACATTATATTCTATTTGTCTTAGCAGGTGACAGTTTCTTGACCAGTGCACTTGACATTAGGGCAGGGACATGATCTTGTCACAGATACAACAAGGGGGGCACTGTGCATGGTGCACCGATACTAATATCCAGTGTCATGTCTGGCAGCCAGCAGGAACTCAGTATCTCATGAACGAGCAAGTGACTGCACAAAAACCAGGCAATTACTGTGTTGTGTGGCTCTGTGCTGATGGCTTTGTCCTTGCCACTATGGTGCCACATTACAAGCCTCTGACTTACCTCCATGATTCTGGAAATGGTTCAGCATGCCAGAAGTGGGAGGGGATGTTCCCTGAGACTGCTTCCTCTCCCCAGTGGGCTAGGTCCCGGGGGCTTGAGTAAACTCTTGACTGGGTTTGGTGCTATCTTTTGTGGGGCAGGGTTGCCCAGAACAGCCAGTTTCTCTGGGCTCAGCCACAGGCCAGACACTGGCAGTAGAACAAAATGGTATCGATGCTAGGCTCACATAGCAGGTCTTTGGGCAGGGGTCAGAGGGCTTGCCCATCAGCTTCATCTTCCCAGAAGCAGAGTTGGCCTCCACCTCTGCCTTCAGGCCTGGGCTTAAAGTCAGCCAGTGACATTCAGAGAGGAGAGCTCTGGCCAGGAGCGGAAGTGCTCAAAACAATGTGCCTTGGTTGTTAGGCGATGGAGGTGAGCTCTGAAGGACATTCACTCTAATGATACTTGACAATTGCTTTAAGTAACCAACCTTGTTTAGAGCCAAAGAGCTGTGCTTTAATCTATCTCTCACAAGAATCCTTTTAAAATCTCATATCTCCCTGCCCCCAATAACCCATCCTTGCAATACCTTTGGCTAACATAGAAACTTTCCATTTTTATGGGAAAGATATCATATGCTGAATCTCACCCTGCACAGTGCCCCCCCTTGGTGCTAATGCTTTCAACCTCACCCTGCACAGTGCCCCTTCAGTGCTCTGAACCTCACCCTGCACAGTGCCCCCCTCAGCACCACTGCCCTGAACCTCACCGTGCACAGTGCCCCCCTCGGTGCCACTGCTCTGCATACTGTTTTACTCCCTGTAACAGTCCTACGAGGTGAGTACATATTTTTTTTCTTTTATAAATAAGGAAATGGAGGGCAGGGTGGTTTCTGTACCATATTTCAGATGACACGCCTTATAAATAACCAGATTAGTATTTAATCAGCTAGTCCAGGTCACACGGCTCTCAAATGATCTCAATAAAGTAATACCTTAAAAAGTAACTATCTGCTTTACTGTTATTGAAATAACTATTTGTATAAAATACCATTTAACCAAATTTGCTAAAATAACATGTAAATATATTAAAATATAATTGCCAACTAAAGCTTCTAATTAGCATGAGAATTTTTTGCTTAATTGATGTATTTTGAGGCAAAACCAACAAATATGTTGCTCTAGTTGTCTTGTGCTATTTTAAAATATATATATATATATTTTAATACTAGGACTTTTGAAATATGATAAATAGTCCATGGACTTCCATTATGCCCTCCAAGCGCCCTTGAAGTCTGAGGCTGTCTGAGTGCCGCTGCTGCTCCTCGTGAGCCACGTCTCAACGTGCTGCACAAATGGCTGTGTGCTGATTTTGTTCTTGGCGACCTTCTCTAAATTTAGGCCAACGTTCCTTCCGCCAGGAAGGCGTGTAGAGGTTTTCTCTTTGACTTGGATGCTTATCTGGAGAAAACACAATTTTAGGATTTCCCTCAAGCCCTCTGCATAATTCCTGAAGATGCAGATCATAAAGACTCCAAAGGAACTGTGCCTCCAGAGGAAGAAATGAAGAGCTGACTGCCCTTTGCTTTGTGTGTCCATCAACCAGGGAATCAGTGGGCCAAGGCTTACTGGTGAGTCTCGGTGTATACAGGAGTCTGATTTCAAAGAACTCAGGGAACTCATACTCTAAGATCAATATAAGGGGTTAGAGCTTTTGATTTGCAACAGAAACACAGCTTCAAACTGTTGAAGTGGCAGAGTCCTTGCCACTCCAAGAAATAAGATTCAGTGAGACCAGGAGAATAATTTCCAGATAGAAGGTACTAAGATTCTTCTTGCTCTGTCAGCAAGAAGGGCAGGGTGACTAAGCTGCCAGGAAGACCCACAAGAAAACCAGCTGAGAGAAGAGGCACCGACTCACGGCGGGGAATCTCCGGTGGAAGTGATGTCCAGCTTCCTGTGTTGCCATCTAGGCCGCACACTCTGCAATGGGTCCAAGGCTCTTACTTACTTGAGTGTCCTTCATTCTCACCACGTTCTATAAGGTGCAGGTAGAACTATTATCTCAATGCAAACAAACAGTGCAACTGAAACTAGAACTCTTAGGAACAGCCTCAAGTATAAAGGTGTGAAGTGCAGCATGACTTAAAAATGTTTTTAAAAAATGAAGCAAGGGCATGTTGATAACGTGGTTTTAGGATATATACATTAGTATTGAGAGGGACGAGATCACATTACTTGTGAAAACATCTAAGACACAATGTTAGGTGAAAAAAAAAGAGGAAGAGGTTGTACGTAGGTGGTTACTGCAGAACGGAAGATACATGGGGACAGTGACTGATCATCAAGTAGCAGGTGCATGAAACAGCATGAATTATCTCACGTAATTCATATGGCAAAATCTACAAAGAAGCTTCAGCAATATCCCACGTGGATAGACGAGAAAACTAAAGCTGGGAGGTGACTTGCCTGGCTCCTGCGGTGACAAGCTGGTGGACCTAGTGCCAGATACTTTCAACCTCCTCTCTATTCGGAAAACTTGGCTCTGTCACAGGTGGAGTCAGGCATACATTTTTCTTTTCCTCTGTTATCCAAATGGTCTGAAGTGTGATTACATTAAATTTAATGTAATGCACATTAAGAAACTAGAACTTGAATATTCAGATTATATACACAGATCTCACCAGACAGTGAATTTGAGCTCTGATAAGGCCTATCATTTAATTACACACAAGAATGAGAAGTTATCCCTAATCAAATTTAGCAAACATTCTTTAAGCACTGGCTATTGGGAAGATTAGATGCGATAAGGCACCACGGGAGTTCAGCACAGTGCCAGGGACACTAACAGACACTCACAGGTCTCATTACCAATATCATTAGGCACCAGGCGCCAGTCACTGTCCTAACCACTCCCACTTAGGGTACCTCATGTTATCTGCACAAGCATTCTGAGTGCTTAGCTATTGTTATCTTCACTTGAAGATGAAAAAACTGAGAGAAGTTAAGTAACTCCCTTGTTATTGCTCATTATCAAATAGCAGAGCCAAGTTTGGTGCCCCACCTGCACTCCACTGGCCTCCCCAGCTCAGGTGAGACAAGGGTCTACACTTGCCGGCACTGGTAGCATGGCCCAGTGTGGGCTGTCCCCTCCTGTACTCGGCCCACGCTGGAGAAAGTTCACAGTTCTCAACCCAAAGTTCACAGCTCTCATCCTGCAATTCCAACTCCTCTGGCATTGACCTTCCCTCTGTCAAAACCTACTTCCTATCTCTTGTCCATAGAAGAGCTCCATCCTAACTAAGTTCTCCTGGTGCCCCCGGAGAGCTGCACCCTCCGGGCTCGCCCAGCCTTTTCCCCTTATGAGGTCCCAGTTCAAGTCAGCCTTTGCCAATAAGTCTACCCACTAACAGCAATTTCTCTCTCTCAACTTCCCACAGAACTTATTTCCTATCTCATTTTATTCCATGCCATTTTTAACATACCTACTGCACCTGAGGCTAAAAAGCAATGGGGTTGGTAGGTAAAGGTGTTCACGGGCTCGTGTAACTCATTTTTTTTTACTGTTCTTTTTTTTTTTTTTTTTTTTTTATTAAATCATAGCTGCGTACTTTAGTGCAATGAAGGGGTACAATGTGCTGGTTTCATATACAATCTGAAATGTTTTCATCAAACTGTTTAACATACCCTTCATGGCATTTTCTTAGTTATTGTATGAAGACATTTGTATTCTGTATTTAGTAAGTTTCACCTGTACCCTTCTAAGATGCACCATAGGCTCCTC
>CAUYRH010024303.1:0-26473 GCA_963574655.1 Perodicticus potto | reverse complement strand
CCGCAGTGGCTCGCTCTGTCACCGGCCGGGATTGGGGCGTGAGGGCCATGGGCGCGCTCCCCTGAGGCAGTGGTCGCGGGCGGGCGGGGAAGAGGCCCAGGAGAGGTTGCTGCGGAGGCCGCGGGCCGGTGACCGGGCGCGAGGTGGCCGGCGGCGGCACCACCATGTCGCGCTCCGTGCTGCAGCCCAGTCAGCAGAAGCTGGCGGAGAAGCTCACCATCCTCAACGACCGGGGCGTCGGCATGCTCACCCGCCTCTACAACATCAAGAAGGTGCGCACGGGCCGGAGAGGCCGCGGCGGGCGCGGGCGCGGGCGGGCCCGGGAGGGATGGAGGGCAGGGAGGCCCGGAGGGTGGGGGCGGCGGGCGGCGCCGAGGACAGAAATCGCGGCGTCGCGGCTTCAGGCCCGGCCCGGGTCGCCAGGATACGCCGCGGCCTACCGCGGAGTCCCGGGCGCCTCCCCGGGTGGCTGGCCGGTCGGCCGGCCGAGGGCGGAGAAGCCATTTCCCGGCTCCGGGCCCCGCTCCGCCGCCCCTTCTCGGCGCCCCCGCTCTCGGCACCGGGTCCGTAGGCGAGGGCGGGTGGTGGGTGAGCGAAATCCTAGCGGCGATAGGAAAACTTGCGTGTTCCAGTTAAAACTGAGCTCGAATAGGACTCTGGCGGAGATGGCAGCAGTGAACAGGAATTACACCCCACATCTCAGTTTTTGGTGTTAAGTGTGGCAGTGTCGGAAGGGAATAGCTAATCGAAGGAGCCCCCGGTCCCCTCCACTTTGCCACTTTATTTGAGATTGCTAAATTAAAAGCCATTTGAGGGTGTGTTGTCGATTTGGGATTATTTCATTTTGAAGGTGGGGAGGAGGGGGAAGTGAGGGTGGAACCAATTTTCTGAAATACTTCTAGGCGGTGAGTCACTAGAACAGGAATAACAACCTCTCTCTCGCCTCTTTACTCCTCCTCCTCTTAGTTTTTCCACCCCTGTCCTATAGTACCCAAACACCCTTTCTTGTTTTTCCTACCCTATGTGATAGTACCAAAACACCATTTCTTTAAAGTTCGGTGTCTCTGCAAAATCAAGACAGTAAATATGCTGCTGTTACTGCTGATTGATAGCATAGTCTGATAATTTGAGTAGCTAGAGTTTGTAGGCTCATTGAAAAGCTTTGCATGTCCTCAGCAGATTGAGGAGTGGAAGACTGCGCTCGAAGTTTAGAACGGGTGATGAAAAGAGAACAAATATTACATTCATTTATCTTGTAGAAAATAACAAAATCCCTTTCCTTTTAAGACAAGGTTGTCAAGTTTTGAAGAATTTGATAAAGAAAAATATTAAAAAGATTTTTTTAATCTAATCTAGAACCTTTGAGTTTCTAAGGAATATTTGATGTCATATCTTCATAATTATTTTTGTTGGTTTTTTAATGTATCATGAATATTAACTTTTAGTTTAATACGAGCAGTAGGTTGTGGTAGGGCTGTTTAAGAAAGATTATTTTTATAAAATTCATATCAAGGGGTTCAAGTGTAAATAAAATGGATTTTTTCCTACAATTTTATGTAGACACTGTAATTCTAAGAAGATGACTGTCCTGGCCTAAGAATGATAAATTTTGGATAAGGACAGCTGTGATTGCAAGGATTTATTGACTTTAAACCCAGTGTAATCTGGACAGTAAGTGCAACATGCCTATTTATTTTGTTACTTTTTCTGTGACAGGAGCTCAGTGTCATTTTAAAGAGGGCTTCTTTATAACCAACCAAAGAAGCCTTAGTTATAAGTTTATGTAGATGAGGAATGATTTAGTTTTAAATAGTAGTATTTACAGGTTGCATTGATTTAAAATTTTCGGTGAGAGTATGTTGCTTAAAAAATTTGAAAATTGGTTCTTATTTGAACTTGTCCAAAAACCCAGCAAGTCAAAAGTTACTAGAGCTGTGGTCTTGTGGTTAAAGGAAATGGTTATTATGGTTTCCAGAAGAGGAAGTGAGAGTAACATCAAAAGTGATTTGGGTATTTGGGCAAAATACCATTTTTTAAGCATTCGTTGAACATTTTTATGGTATAAATGCAATCAAACTTAAATAGTTCACATTCATAAACAAGATTAAATGTAATTCTGACCATTTGTACTATTAAAGCTCAGATCATTGCTTTTTCTCTCTAAAGCACTTTTTTTTCACTTCCTGTTTTCAGAAACTCAGCCTCTTATATTGAACTAGTGAAATTAGAATGAATATGATCATTATTATATATGTCAAGTATTTTGAGTATTGAAATGCTGTATTTCAGGGCTTGCCATATATTTATAGTTTGAGAAATATACTGCCTACCTTGCCTGATTGTGAGATCCCTCTAGGCAGGCATAGTATAATTTATTTTTCAAATGAAAATATTTAGGCCTTACCTGGCACATGAGACCTTGGTTAGGCCATGTTGAAATTAATGAGTTCTCTTATGTCATACACAGTGTTTTTTCCACACACACACAGTGTGATTTGCTCTAGTTTTAATAATTGCTTTGAATTTGTTCCCTGTGCATAATTTTACATATAAATGAATCTGATGGATTTTGGATCTTTCACCCTATAGAATTGTCTGTAAGACTGGCATATCTTCCCAGCTGGGTAGGGATTGAAACATTTGTTCAAATGTCTTGCCAAAGAAGTGAGTAAGATCTGTTCACCATGTGTTTATAAGGTTCATACTGTCTGCATTCTTACTGCATTATAAACCACATAATCTTTTCAATCTCAATCTCTCTTAGTCTTTAAAAAAAAACACACACACAAAACAAAAAACTTCCACCTCAGGATATATCTCTGCCAACCAGTTATCACGTTTTTATTAATGCATGTGTATATTAGGTTGTTTACCGGGTCTGATTACTCTATTTCAATTGGATGTATACAGTGGAAATATTTTAGTGACCATATTTAATGCAAAATACTTCAGTGATCGAGGTAAAATAAGTTGCTATAGTCAGTAATAAGCTTTCACACTTACTACAGGACTATAACATAGTTCCTAAAGCTCAGTGCATAGGGCGTCAGACACATACACAGAGGCTGGGGAGTTCGAACCTAGCCCGAGTCAGCTATAACAACAATGACAACTGCAGCAAAAAAAATAGCCAGGCATTGTAGTGGGTGCCTGTAGTCCCAGCTACTTGGGAGGCTGAGGCAAGAGAATTGCTTAAGCCCAAGAGTTTTCAGTTGCTGTGAGCTGTGACACCACAGCACCCTACCCAGGGTGACAACTTCAGACTGTGTCTCAAAAAAAAAAAACCAAAAACCGAAAAACTTCATCAGTCAAAAAGTTTTAGACATCTTTTTTTTTTTTTTTTCTGTAGTGACAGAGTCTCACTTTATTGCCCTCTGTAGAGTGTCGTGGTGTCACACAGCTCACAGCAACCTCCAGCTCCTGGGCTTAGGCGATTCTCTTGCCTCAACCTCCAGAGTAGTTGGGACTACAGGTGCCCGCCACAACACCCTGTTCTGCAGTTTGGCCCGGGCTGGGTTTGAACCCGCCACCCTCGGTATATGGAGCTGGCGCCCTACTCACTGAACCAAAGGCGCCACCCAGTTTTAGACATCTTAATGTATACAAGTTGTGGAAATTTTAGGGAACTTACAGTTTAATCAAGGGTGTAAGAACACATAAAAGAGGATTTTAGGGAAAAGCAACGAAGGTGATAGGAAGTTTTACACGTAAATTTATTTATCCCTTAATTTCTTAAAATTTTTATTTTATTAAAAATATGTATATAAGAGGATTGCCTAAGCCCAAGAGTTGGAGGTTGACATCATGGCACTCTACCAAAGGGTGACAAAGTGAGACTCTGTCTCAAAAAAAAAAAAAAAATCTTCCCTTTTTCAGACCTAATAATGCCACTCACTTATATATAACACTTTTAGGTAACTTTGATATCTTTTTGTTTGTTTTAGACTGGATCCATCTCACTCTGTTGCCTGGGTTAAAGTGCTGTGGCATCAGTTTAGCTCATAGCAACCTCAAACTCCTGGGCTCAAGCAGGCCTGCCTCTGTCTCCTGAGTAGCTGGGACTGTAGACAGGTATCTCTATGCCCAGCTAATTTTTCAATTTTTTGCCCAGCCTGGTGTATCTGTTACAGTGTGACAGGTTGTGTGGTGGTGGAATTAAGGGCACTGACCCAGAAGTTTAGAGACCTGCATTCCAAACTTCACTTTGTCACTGAGAGTTCTCTAACATTGAGAGGGTGATTTGATTTCCTTGCATTTCACTTTTCCTCATCTGTAAAATGAGGAAAATTAACTGTAAAGGGAACATTATAATTTTTTCCAGCTCTGATTATGTTATCTTTGTAAGTTTGTCCTGAAGATAGGGTAGAAGGTATGATCTGTTTTAAACAGTAACCAAACAGCTTAGTTTAGTTTTCTGTAATATAGGAGGGTAATTTTGCTGAATAAAAAAATGGGGGGAGTCATTTACTCTCTTTTTTTCCTTCTCCTTGCTTTTCCACACCATTACCAACGTGAGATTAGTCTCTATGAAAAAGATCTCAGTTAATATTTGGATATTTTCCCTCTTGTTAAATTACTGTCTCAGAAAGTGTGAAGAACAGAGAGGAGCAAAAATTCAGCTATTGCAAACTTTTTTTAATGAAGTAGTTTTGGGGTTTAAATGTTTTTATTTTAAAACATTTTTTGATTGCAGGAATATTTTTCTTTATTTTCTTACAGTTTTCTCCCCGTGTTTTTTTTTTTTTTTTGGAGACAGAGCCTCAAGCTGTCACCCTGGATAGAGTGCTGTGGCATCACAGCTCACAGCAACCTCCCAATTCCTGGGCTCAAGCCAGTCTCCTGCCTCCACCTCCCAAGTAGCTGGGACTTCAGGTGCCCACCACAATGCCCGGCTATTTTTTGGTTGCAGCCGTCATTGTTGTTTGGCGGGCCCAGGCTGGATTCGAACCCGCCAGCTCAGGTGTATGTGGCTGGCGCCTTAGCCACTTGAGCCGCAGGTGCCGAGCCAATGTAATATATTTTGGTTAGTCTCCATTTGAGGTCACCATTCATGCTGTATGTAGATATTATATATACCTGTATGTACACTCATATATATATGTGTGTGTATATATATATATGTATATATATATGCTATATGTGGGTGTGTATTTGGTCCTTATTTTGAAATGTCATATGTAAATAAAGTGTTGATCGTATCCAGTTGAATATTATCTTATGTTCTGTAATACCAAATTCATTCATTATAAGTAGATGCCAGAATCTGACTACTCAATTATGTCATCTAATATAGACACACCCATACACCTACATATTGTGATACATATTTTTTTCCAATAAATTCTTATTTTCCAAAATTTCCTGTTTTTTTCCTTTTATACAGTTAGGGCATCAAATGGATTATTTTATTGTATGTAAGTTAAATTACCTATGAATTTATTATATGTAAGTTAAATTATTTATGAATTTCATGTCAGGATAGTAAACGAGACATTGCAAAACATAAAAGGTGAATAAATAAAGGAAACATATTGGAGTTTAAGCTGACAAGGCTTGGGTCAATGATTAAAGAAAGAGTGAAGGCATCCAAGATATTGTGTTAGTTTTGAGCTAGGGCAACCAAGTAGATTGTGGTGCCATTTACTGATGCCAGCAATACAAAGAATAATGGGTTTAAGAGAGGGAGATTTTGAGTGTAGTGTTGGAGATTTTGAGTCTGGGATGAGGAGACATCCAACAGGTACTAGGGCATTGTAAACTAAAAGAAAATCTAAAAGGTTTCCCCCTACAGGCTGACTGACTGGCCCCCCTCTTGGCTAAGGGGATCCTCTAAAACTGAGTTGCTAGTAGTCATAAAGGAGATTAGACTTTATTACTTTATTACCCCCTCCCTTCTTAGAGATGTCCTTTGTGACTCATCACAGGCCCAAGGCTATGTAAGACATAGCTGGAGGTCCTCAATATATACAACAAACCTCTTGAGTCTGGGCATACGTCTTGCACTTTGTCTCTGATTAACTCTTAACTCAAGGATTCCTTTTTACTGACTCCTGATCTATTCGACAGAGCTTAACTCTTTCTGCCAATCATCTACTGAATAACCTTCAAACACACTTGTAACCTGTGGGCCCTGACTTAGAGACGTCCCACCCACCCAAACCATGTACTGATTTATTATGAATTTATTTGTAATTACTGTCTCCCTGAAATGTATAAAATTAAACTATAACCCCACCACAGAGAGTCCACTTGCTCAAGGGTTCTTGGCGTGGCTTCAGGGTATGGTTCTCAAATTTGGCTCACAATAAATCTCTTTAAATGATTTTACAGAGTATGGCTTCTTTTCCATTAACAGCATATACCTCTGGGCTTCAGTTACAGGAAAACTGGGAAGGATCAACCTATTAACTAATTTCTGATGCCAGAGGAGAGCATGAGATGGGCCAGAAAAGATGGAGAGTGAGAGCAGGTGTAAGGCCACAGCCCTGGGATACACTTAATGCCCAGTACATTTTAAGGCTGGGCAGAGGAAGGAACCAGCAGAGACTGAGGTGGAGTAATCTTAGGAATAAAGTAAAAAAAAAAAATAGTTTTGGGTCGCAAATGCTGATGGAAGAGTATTTTTCAAAAAGGGTAAAGAACAAGAAGGGTAAGGATTGAGAAATGTGAGATTAGCAAGTGGAGTTATGGCTGACCTTGGTCAAACTCTAGGGATGGAACACAGATTAGAAGAGGGATAAAGAGGAGGAGAAGGGCGAGGGCAAACCACTCTTTCTGGGAAGCTGGCTGCCAGCCAGAGATAAGGCAGAAGGTGGCGAAGAATGTAGGGACTGGAGGAGGGGAAGGGGAAGGATGAAGAGGCTTAATCATAACTAGCTGCTGCTGGGAAGAACTCATCCGAAAGGGAGAGACTGAAGCTGCGGGAGTGTATGGAAAAACAATTTAATTCCAGTTGGGGGAAGGAGGAGGGCGGTGAGGGGAAGAAGGGGAGGTGTTGGTGTGCTCTCACTTCATGGGCACAATGTAAGTGTATACGGCACAACTACAGCAGGGACGTCACCTAACAAACGCAAACACTGTAACCTAATCCTCTGTACCCTCCTATTAATCTGAAATTTAAAAAGATAAATTAATCCATTCAACAATCGAGTGCCTACGTCCCCCGCCACCTTCGCATGGGCCCTACCCACTATGACAAGCTAACGCAAGCCTCTATCGTCGGGGGAAAGCGAGTCTCCGGGGAGTTCTGGTTCCGACTCCTACCCTGGAGGACACCTGACGCCACAGTTAAGTAACAGACCGCTGAAAGGCCGCGCCAGCAACGCCAACCTTCTCATTTGCCCCGAGCTCCGCCCTGCTAGTGAAAACATCAGCTACTGCGCAAGGCACCACCCCCAGACTAGCTCCGCCCCGTCTTTCTTTGTTTTCGTGTCCAAAGATCTCGCGGGAGTTCGACGACAATCCCGCGAGCTCAGATCCGGGGCCCGCTCTGTGGCTCTCGCGGTGTTTGCGCGAGACTGCTTCCTTACTTCCTCCCTTGCTAGTCCGCCTGTCTTCCTCCCCCTCTTCCCCGCCCGGCCTCCCCCTCTTTCCCCAGCTGGCCCCCTCCCCGCAGGGATAATATGGTCTCCGGCGATGGACGCCCCAAGTGCAGGTCAGTTTCGGGCGGCCGACTTCGGTCTGGGCGCCGCGTTGCTTTCCTTTCTCGCCTCGAGTCGTCTGGCGGGCGCCAGGGGCCCTCAGGGCTCAGCTCGTACTCCCCTCCGGGCCTGCCTGCCGGGCCGCACTCCATGCGCCGAGGCCTTGGCAGCCTGGCCTCCCCACCCCGCCTCCAGAGCGACCCCCGCCGGGCCGTCGGTTCATCTGCTGGCCTTGACCTGGACCCATCTCAGCCCGGTGGCCCCTGCTCGGCTGCCAAGGGCTTCCTGGACCCTGTCGGTAATACTAGGGATAGGGAGAGGCCCACCGTCTTTCACAGCCCGCCCCCACTTGCGAGAGATGCGGGTGGGGGCCAGCGTCTCCTTTCTTGGGTCTCATTCGGCTAGTTTATTCCACCGTTCGGCCTCTAGCCCCTCCATCCCTCTGCCTCTGGAACCCGAATGAGGAGCAGTCAAGGTTGTACGTTGATCAGCCAGTTCCCCGACAATTTATTGCAGCTCTGAGTATCCTCCCATTGTGACTCTTGCTACACTAGAACAAAACCAAATCCCCCCACATATCATTCTGAAAGGAGGCTGTACTTATCTCTTCTCATTTTGGACGAAGGTCATAGCAGTGTTAAGGGTCCTGCCCACCCACCACAATGAGTCTGCACAAAAGATCTTTTCAACCTCAGGGCTGCCTCTCTGCCACTTTTCCCAAGAACGTTAGGAGCAGGGGCATATTCAATTGAGACCCGTGGGTCTTTGACTTTGTAGTTCAGCTTCAATTCATGCAAAACCAGAAGGAAGTGCCCCTTTCAGGGGGAAATATACTATTTTACCTAACTATTGGGTTGTTCACGTTTATCTTAAGCCTTAAGACCTGTTACTTGAGAAGTTTTTGGTTTGCTTTGGCTTTGATTTTTGTCTGTGTTGTTGAATGTGCCTTAAAAATCGGTCTTTTTATTTTTAACCAATTTCCCTCTAACATACTGGAGTTCTCAAATTGCTTTGTACTTACGCAACTTTCAGGACAGCGTCTTTTCAAAATACTCCTATACTTCATTTAAGTCATTCTCATTGTCCCTTTCTAGGTATTCTTTGTTAACACATTTCAGGAGTTAATTATCTTACTAGTTTTTACTTGACAAATTAGAGCTTCCCTATCCAATGTGGTAGATACCAGCCTTGTACGACTTTAAATTAATTAAATAAAATTAAAAATTCATTTCCTCAGTTGCTGTAGGCACATTTCAAGTGCTCAAGCATATACGGCTAATGGCTACCTCATTGGACAGTGCAAATAGGGAACATTTCTACCATTGTACAAAGTCATTTGGACAAAACTAGTTTCCAGATGTTTTCACTTTGAATAAGATACTTTGTAGCTGTGTTTAATGACATAATTTTTTTTCCCCCCCAGGATACGGCTTTGAGTACCTTATTGAAACATTAAATGATAGTTCACATAAGAAGTTCTTCAATGTATCTAAACTTGGAGGCACCAAGTATGGTAATGTTGCTTTACATTTACTTGGGTTTGATGAGTTTCTAATAATTAAAATGTATTTCTCAACTAGAGCTGAAGAAATTTAAATTTATTTCCACTGTTTTGTAGAAGGTACAACTGCATATATTTCTACCATGTTAGAAAAATGCTCAGGACAACTTTTGTTTAAGGAAGATGTAACCCCATACCTTAACTTCTCATTTAAACATCTAAATTAAGCAATGCCATTCTTCCCCAAAGAAACTACTAATGGAGTTTTTAGAGAAATGTGTATTTTGTTTTTCAAAATGAATAGTGTCCACATATATTGTTTATGGTATCCTTTGAATAGGAATCATCAACAGAGCCCATTGATTTGAGTTGTTCTCTAGTCCTGAGCATGGTTTCCCCTGATTTCACATCAACTTGCTTTTGTTTTTAAATCACTTTTACTGGTTCAAAAGGCAGACCCTTGCACCCACCTGACCAGACCTTTTACTGTGGTCTCAGAACGGTGAATTTGGCAGTTGGCATTGGATGGAAGTCTTGACTTTACTGACAGCTGAAGCCAATGAAGGGAAGACCTGTTTGGAAGAATGATTAGTCCTTATAACTTTTTTTGTTTTATAGAGACAGAGTCTCACTTTATCGCCCTTGGTAGAGTGCCGTGGCATCACATAGCTCACAGCAACCTCCAACTCCTGGGCTTAGGCGATTCTCTTGCCTCAGCCTCCCGAGTAGCTGGGACTACAGGCGCCTACCACAATGCCCGGCTAGTTTTCTGTTTTGCAATTCAGTCGAGGCTGGGTTTGAACCCGCCACCTTCGGTATATGGGGCCAGCACCTTACTCGATGAGCCACAGGCGCCGCCCAATCCTTATAACTTTTTAGTGAAAATGACATAAAAAGATAAATTAATTGCCAAATCTATTGTAATCACTCTTGGAGGGAGCTTTTGTTTAATCTTGTTTTTTCCCTTCTTGAATTATTTAATTAAGAGTATTGTTCCTGTTAATTTTCCTATAGATTTTGATGAATTTAAGTACTCTAGATTGCTATGTGCCATGAGAGTTAGGTTATTTTGGAATATTTTAGAAAATCCTTTTCTTAGAATTAGGTTACCATTTACAAATAAACAGTTTGCCAAAACAAGAAAAATACTTTTACCTTGAATGTTTTGTTGTAATGATTTGTCTGGAGATGTTTGTTAAGAGAGGTTGGTCATTTTCTTACTGATAAATGTCTTTCACATTTATTCTTTCGCTGATGAGTTTGCATTAATCTGAAAAGAAAACAGGTAAATCTATTCTATACAAGTAGGGTCTTTTATTTCCCTTTTACTTCTCAAAATACCTAGTGATTCTGACCTGTAAGTTTGTTTTGTTTTGTTTTGTTTTTGAGACAGAGCCTCAAGCTGTCACCCTGGATAGAGTGCAGTGGCATCACAGCTCACAGCAACCTCCAATTCCTGGGCTCAAGCAAGTCTCTTGCCTCTGCCTCCCAAGTAGCTGGGACTACAGGCGCCCACCACAACGCCCAGCCATTTTTTGGTTGCGGCTGTCGTTGTTTGGCGGGCCCAGGCTGGATTCGAACCCACCAGCTCAGGTGTACGTGGCTGGCGCTTTAGCCCGTTGAGCCACAGGCGCCGAGCCTGGCCTGGAAGTTTTTTAACCCAAATTTTATATTTTAATAAATTAAAAGAGCATATATAATGAGATTTTAAAAATTGAATATAAATGTTTTCCGTGGATAATTTACAGAAGTGTACTTATTTGAAGATGTCCTTTCTTTCTTAGACTTAGGGGATCAGTAGGAGACTATCAAAAGTAATTATAAAATGCATTAAAGGGCGGTGCCTGTGGCTCAGCGGGTAGGGCATCAGCCCCATACACTGAGGGTGGTGGGTTCAAACCCAGCCCCAGCCAAAACTGCAACAAAAAATAAATTAATTAAATAAATAAATAAAATAAAATGCATTAAAGAGAACAATTAATATAAAAGTTAAATTATCTCTGATGGAAATAAGTTTTCATGCACATCTGTACTTATAACTGTACAGAGTATGTCAGTATGTAAACATAATGTGTACTAGAATTTTTGTAACCATGGATAAATGCAATAATAGAATATTTGTAAATATAAATGCCTTCAAAACAGAAATTTGGATTTTATTTCTCTGAGGTTAGAACCAGTGCTTCAGAGTGGTTATTATGAGAAATTTGTTAATTACGTAAGTAGGCCAGGTAATGTGGCTCACACCTGTAATCCTACACTCTGGGAGGCCAGGTGGATTACCTGAGCTCAGGAGTTCGAGACCAGCCTGAACAAAGTGAGACCCCCATCTCTGCTAGAAATAGAAAAACTAGCTGGGTGTTGTGGTGGGTACCTGTAGCCCCAGCTACTTGGGATGCTAAGAGAAGAGGATTGCTCCAACCCAGGAGTTTGAGGTTGCTAAGAGCTAGGATGCCATGGCACTCAACCCCAGGGTGACTGAGTTGAAACTCTGTCTCAAAAAAATAAATAAATAAATAAATAAATTACGTAAATAATTTCTTCGTAACTAAGAGGGAATAAAATTGGAAAGAATTGACTTTGAAAGAAAGGAGTCACTTGGATAGAAAGTATTTTGCTTGTTTAGCATCAGAACAGAAAATCCTTACTGCATTTTTGGAGGAATCAGATTGAGACGTTACAAGGAGACGTTGAGGGCCACTGTCTTTTCTGCCTCATTCCATATTCTCATGCCTCTACGTTAAAAATTAATGCTGTCCTGAGTAACTGTTGATGAAGGGAAAGGATTCTATCCTCATATTTGTTGGAGAGGAAAGATGATTGAGAAGCACTGTTCTAAGATCCATACTACTAGGTCATGAATGCCTACAACTGCAAAGAACTGAAAACCTTCTGTCCAGTGACTTTAACAATAGGGGCTTATTTTTCTCAAGAAATTACAATCTGGAGGTGAGCAGCTTGGGGCTGTGTAGCAGCAATCTCAGCAAGAGTCCAGGCTCTTTTCCTTTTGTTTTTATTCTTTGGTTGCAAAGTAGCTGCTGTACCTCTAGGCATTATGTCTATGTTCTGGGCAGCTAGAAAGGTAAAATAGAAAAAATAGCCCTCCCTAAGAGGCTTTTGGCTCTTGGGCCAAAATGTGGCCACCTTTGGCTTCAAAAAGGCTGAAAGATGGAGTAAGTAGTCCCCCCTGGTCTGCAGGTGACATATTCCATGACCCCCAGAGGATACCTGAAATCCTGGATAGCACCAACCCTATTATATATACTGTGCTTTTTCCTATACATACATACTTATAAAGTTTAATTTATAAATTAGGCACAGTAAGAGATTAACAACAATAGCTCATGTAGACTAGATTAATTATAACAACATACTGTATTACTCAGAGTTATGTGAATGTGGTTTCTCTCAAAATACCTTACTGTGCTGTACTGTAGGTAAGTGAAACCACAGAAAGCCAAAGGAAGGGGACTTCTGTATTTTAGCTTTACAGCTCTTACAGAGGAGAGAGGAAAGGGAGAAGTGGTTGGGAGTTCGGTGAGTGAACCAACCTAGACTATCTGCCTCACCAGTCTAAAACCCGCTCTTATTCTGTCTTTAGATAGGGTACAACACAAGTTATTTCACTAATGCTTTTTTTTTTTGCATTTTTTGGGCGGGGCTGGGTTTGAACCTGCCACCTCTGGCATATGGGACTAGCGTCCTACTCCTTTGAGCCACAGGCGCCGCCCTCTGCTTTCCAAATTTATGCTCAAGTTATCTTTATGGAAGTGGACGCATGTAAGAACATTGATTACGTTTTGGTCTTTAAGATTTCAGTTGTATAGAGTTACTTTTTTTTTTTTTAAGAGACAGCATCTCACTTTATCGCCCTCGGTGGAGTGCCATGGCATCACACAGCTCTGAGCAACCTCCAACTCCTGGGCTTAGACGATTCTCTTGCCTCAGCCTCCCGAGTAGCTGGGACTACAGGCGCCCGCCACAACACCCAACTATTTTTTTGTTGCAGTTCAGCCAAGATCGGGTTTGAACCCGCCACCCTTGGTATATGGGGCCGGTGCCCTACTCACTGAGCCACAGGCACCACCCTGGAGTTACTTGTTAATGTGCGGAGCTACCTGTCTGTCACTCTGTTGCACTGACTAGCAATGTAGAGATTTTGAGTAAAACTTATGTAGATCTCAGAATTTGAAACTATAGCTGACGTTCAAGGGGAGGAGAAATCACTCTTGCCTGCAATAGTCAGAGACTGCTTTCTGAAGGGACCAAGACTTGAATTGCTGTGAAGCAGAGGGCATGACTGAGGACAGGCAACACCAGGGAATTAGAATGAACAGCATAATGGAAACACGAATGAATATGTTGTGGGAAGGGGAAAACAGGGAAGAGACTTGCCTGGCTAGAATGAAAAGTTTGTTTTAAAGAATAGCAGTTGTTGGGCAGTGAGGCCTTTCACTGGTATAAAGCCCCAGGCCCTATTCTTTGTCTCAGGTCATCCCATTCACCCTTTCTTGTTTTCTTTCCTGTCTGCTTGCCTTTTTAACCACAATACCACCCAGTACTACAATGGAGGCAGGACTTGATGTCCAAATTTTTACCTTGTAGCCTCTGAAAGAAAATCTGTATTTAGTTTTTTAGTAGACATTGCAGACAGTGCAGAAACAATCTTATATTTATATTTATATAAAAACATGTAAATGTGCCACCTTTAACAAAAATATAGTATGTATTGTTTTGTAACCTTATTTTTCACTTAATATATCATGAACATCTTTTCATGTCATTGAATACAAGTATCCCTTGCTATCTGAGTCTATTTGGTGTCTGAGTCAGGGAGCATGAGTTCAGTTAGAAAAGGATACCTGTACTTTTTTATAGCTTCTAATGGCTGCACAATATTGTTGGTATAAATGCAACATGATTTAGTTGTAGACCTTTGAATATGGAGATTGCTACCAGCTTTCCTCTATGTATAAACAAAGCTACTGTCTCTGCTATTTAAATTTTTGTTCACGCTTATTTTATAGAATTGTTGGGTTGAAATACGTGTATTTTATTATTCTTCATTACATTATTCCCCCTGCCCCCAGTTGTTGAGTTGAAAGTGTGCTGTTCCCTCCACCCTCATCATACACTTTCATTTTTATGCTTTTACTATATACACTTACTTGTCTGTTCTAATCTTTACCCTTAAACTTTAAGGAACAAAAAATCACTCAAGTAAAAAAGATGTTGCTGCCGGGGTGGTGCCTGTGGTTCAAAGGAGGAGAGCGCCAGTCCCATTTGCCAGAGGTGGCAGGTTTGAACCCAGCCCCAGCAAAAAAAAAAAAAAAAAAAAAAAAAGATGTTGCTGTTTCTAGACATCTGAAGGCAAGGGAAGAAAGGATAGTCAGGCCTCATGGGGACTGGAATTTCTAAGCCAGAGGCAGTTTCTCTTTGAATCCACTCCAGTCTCCATTTCCACAGCTCCCTTTACTTCCTCATTTTGTATATTGTAATGCCCAGTATGGCTGTTGCTGACCATTTGTATGTTACGGGTAGCTTACCTCCCAATTAAAGCTGTACCTCTAGGTGACTTTTTCACCTATTGTTTTAACCTGTTTTGACTGCACCTGTCAAGTGTCTATTGCTGTTGCAGTTATTGCTGAAAGAGACACAAGTTTTCTAATCTTGTCTCTTCCTTGAACTGTAGAAAGGGCTGCAGATTAGGTAAGCAATGAAGTATTTTATAATATCTAAGGATTATCTTTACCTAATATGACGCTTCTACTCCATATGTAACCACTCGCTCGCTAACCCTCTACAGTTTGTTGAAGGGTCTGTTTGTTTTAACTCTGTTTGTTGCCAATTTCTGTTCTAGATTAGGCCCTTTTGACAGTAAGGAACAGGGAGTCCACTGGTGCAAGTGAAGAAGGATTTATTGCAGTAATACAGAGCACCCAGACCAATGAAATGCGGCTCGATCAATCTCAAGAAAATCGGTGCTAGAACTGAGGAAGCTCTTTATTTTTTCTCACAGGGGCTTTAGATTTCTGCCTCCCACCACCCATGCTCCCTCCATTTCATCACAGACAAGCCTTCTCTGCTTGTTCACTTTGTACAAGGGCCTAAATGATAGCTTCAGTTCCTGGCTTACCTCTTAACACCTTTCTGGTTCACTCTTTTTGTGTCCTGATAAATTTCTGAGAGGTGAACCTAATTGTCTTAATGTCTCTTGTCTCACTATGCTGTTAGTTATTGACCTGCCAAGAGATTGGCTCTTGATTCAGTGCAGTAGCCAAGAAGGCAGCAGGACCTGAGAACTGACCATTCCGTGGGTCACAGTTTGGACAGGCACTATGAAGTGCATCTGTCGTGTTAAGTTAGAAGATAGTCCCGGTATACATGCTTACCAGTCATGAATGAGAGGAGGAAAGGTTTCTGCACCTTCGTCAATAATACGCATTATTTTTGTTTTCTCAACCTTTGTCAGTGAATGAAGAAAAATGTCTTAAGCAGTAATCTGTTTTTTCTTTTTTGCCTCCTTTGATTCTCAAGGGCAGTGTAATTTAAAAAGAAAAAAAGTAATAAGGTCAGAGTTTCTTGAGTTTCTTTATTGGAAATCAATCCTGTCCAGCTTGGTTCTGGTTAGGAACAAAAACAATACCTTGACTCTAGTCAGACATGGGCATGAGTTAATCCTGCTGCCAGGTCTAGTAGGATTTCAGGGCCTTCTGGGAACGGTTTCCTGGTCTTGGCCTGGAGCAGGGTTTTTAGATTAACCCTGAAGCTGTGCCAGCTGGTTCTTGCTCTGGTCCTATCCTCCTTTCCCAGTCTGGACTCCGAAGATACCATCTCTTTGAGGCTTTTGGCAGGTCTAGAGTGCTATGGCTTCAATTTTTGAGTGTTGCCCCGTTCCTCCAGTCTGGTGTATTTCCCTGTCATGTTTAGTTTTCAGAAGCCTGCTTACTAGCCAGTTGTTGATACTGATACTCCCTATGGGTGATTTCTTCATCTAATGTTTAAACCTGGAATTTTCCATTTTTACAAGTAGCAACAAAAACAAAAAAACCCGTTTTACTTCACTACATTGCTTCATGGTAGGCAGTAAGATAGTTTTAAGTGCACTTTATACAGATGAGGAAAATGAAGTTAAAAATCTTAAGTAATTTGCCTGAGGTCACAGCATATTCTCTAAGGGAAGAAATTTAGACTTCTGTCTTCTGATTTCAAGACCAATAATACTATTGTTTCCCAGCTTAGTAATGTCAGTAATTAGACTAGGGGTGTGCACTGAATCATGTGTACCGTGTGCATATTATTTGAGGCCTATTTTGCTTATCCTTGGCGTCAGATATTGTGAAAATTATGCACAGACCTTTTTTTGCTCATCGGCTTTCATTAGTGTTTCTGGTTTTCTTTCTTTCTTTCTTTCTTTTTTTTTTTGTAGAGACAGAGTCTCACTTTATCGCCCTCGGTAGAGTGCCGTGGCCTCACACAGCTCATAGCAACTTCTAACTCCTAGGCTTAGGCAATTCACTTGCCTCAGCCTCCAGAGAGGCTGGGTCTGAACCCGCCACCTTTGGCATATGGGGCTGGCGCCCTACTCGATGAGCCACAGGCACCACCCTTCTTTCTTTTTTTAAAATTGTTTTTTGAGACAGAGTCTCACTATGTTGCCCTTGGTAGAGTGCTGTGGCATCACAGCTCACAGCAACCTCAAACTCTTGGGCTCAGGTGATCCTCTTGCCTCAGCCTCCCACATAGCTTGGACTTTAGTGCCCACCACTTGGCTAGTAAACTTTTGATTTTAAAATGTTAAAACTTAGCAGAAAAAAACAAACAAACATGTCTTTGGAGCAGCAGTTTGTGACCCCTGTGCTAACAGACACACTGTATTACCTAATCTCAGTTAGCCTTGAGAATCTGCAGTCTTGGGAGCCTGGGTGTGCCTTTCATCAGCTGCCTCTCATATAAAATAGCAGACTTTTTCAGAGCATCTTTTTTCAGAGCTTGAACTACCTGTTGGATCTTCCGCTAAGTAATTGATCAGAAGGATATCTATTGTTGTCAGCTCCTTTCAGAAGTATGATAACACAAATTGTAAGACTTAGCCAGTTTAAGTTACCAGCACCCTGGTTCCCATATGTCTTTTGGATTACCATTCCTTAAAGGATTAGCTTTTTTGAGTTTATAGAATTCTAGAAATTGCTGATTAAAAGAGGCAAATGTAATCCAGTCCATTTTTCTACTTATTTCTTGACTCTCTCAACACTGTTTAATTCATTTAGCTAACATTTATTGAGCACGCATATATCTCTGGCAAATGAAAGATGGCTAAGATAGAATCTTTGTGCAAAGAAAGCATGCAGTTTAGTCATGGTGAGAAACATGGAAAATGTGTGAAATACAGTACTTAGTATGTTGCAGCCGTCTGGGTCCAGTCAAGATAGAAACCATATTAAGAGGTTAAACAGAGAAAGTGTAATATAAATAATTATTAACTATGATAAAAGAGTTATTATAGGATGTAAGTAAACTATACATGATACCATAGGGCTAGGATAGAATACCCAGGGAAGGACAAACTTGGAAGGGGTTCAGAACTCATTGGAGAAGGTGTGGTTTGGCCCCAATATAGCAGAGAAGCATGCTGATTTTGGCCAGATCGGAGCTGGTCTGGAGTTGCTGGGTAGGCAGTTAGGCCACCCTCTTGGACTGCAGGCAGGGGATACAGCAATTGTGTGCGTGTATTGGTAGAGGGCAAGAGCCCTTCAGAGCTCATGGGCTATGTGGATGCTTGCAGAAAGAGTAGCTGCCCATGTGTGACCCTTTGAGTGGATTCAGGCACTAGCAGGACAGTGGGCCTTACGTGCGGGAGGGCCTCAGTCCAGGAACCGGCACAAGCAGGAGGCTTTCGGAGCTTGCAATCATAGAAGCTCTGGTTTCTATGTTGTGAGAGCTGTGATGAAATTAACAAATGTGTATGTATTTTTTTATATAATACAGTAAAACCTCCATAGTTGACTACCTCCCTATATTGACCAACTCCTTAAGGTGTCCCTAATTTTCATAGACTGGACATGGACCACATGTATTCAGTGGAAGTCCTATAGACCAGTTTGTTACAGTCCCTTGGGTGGTCAACTTACAGAGGTTCCGTATGTAATGTGTCCACGTTTCAAAGTTGCATAACTGAATGAACCTTTATTTCTCAAAGACCAAGGAATGTAATAAGCAGACTGGAGGAATTAGAAAATGAACAGACAAGCTTATTTTATTCATTTTTGAGAAACTTTCTGCCAAATACCCACATTTGAATAACCATAGTTTGTCAGTTGTTCTTTCAAATGAAAACAGTGTTCTTTGAAAAAGTGGCTATTTTAGCTTGCAACTTAAACAATCATGCAAGTGTTTTTCTTCAAGCAACTATTGTACTCTGATATTAAGCAGAAATGCTGTATGTGTACATTTCATTTTTGATGCACATAATATTAAAAAGACTTGACCTTAGTTTAGATTTAATAAAATTAACAGTTTTTCTGCTTCATCAGACATTCTTAAGTGAAACTGATATTTTATATAAATGTGAAGATCCGGGCTTGGTGTTGTGTTCCTTTAGTCTCAGCTACTTAGGAATTTAGGACAGAAGGATGACTTGAACCCACAAATTCAAGTCCAGCCTGAGCAACATAGTAAGATCCCTGACTCTAAAAGAGAAAAACAACCACACACACACAGACAGAGTATGAGTCTACAGAGTGGAATATCCCTAATCTGAAAATTCAGAATGTAAAACTTCTTGAACATCTATTGGACCCTCAATGGAAACGCTCATTGAAACATTTTAGATTTTGGATTTTTGGATTAGAGATACTCTCTAGTACAATTTAATGCCATGACCTTGAGTCCTGCTTAAAGAATCAGCAGTTTTACTCACCATTGCTTTTGAACCATCAGTGCAAATGTCAAAATACTAAAAAGAAGCAAATAATATCTGTTGCCTTCAGAGATCAAGGGGTTTGCAGTGACTTGTATCATGGGACCACACTGTGAAAACCTCTAGTATGGGGCAGGAATACGATTGGAAAGACCACTTGTCAAACCTAGGTGAGAGATGGCATATTGGTGGTTTGGACTGGATTTAGCAGTAGTGGTGATAAAAGGCAAATTAAAAAAAAAAAAATAGGAGAATGGTGTCAAAGAAGATGCCTAGATGTTTCAGCTTATATAAGCATCTGGACAGGCGGTGATGCTATTTACTGTGTTAGGAAAACACAAGAGGTGATGATAAAGGGCTGGGGCAGAGGGGAAAGAAAACACTGAGTTCAGCTTAGATACTAGTGAATTTGGGAACATAATAGATTTTAAGTAGAGATGTTCAGGGGCAATTAAGTGTGGTTTTGGAGCTCACAGACCTGGGCTGTAGAAAAATATTTTGGGATTATTGGTGTAAAGATAATCATAATTGAAGCCATAAGAGCAATTAAATTCTTAGGGAAAACAATATAAAGTTAGAAAAGATATGAACTCTGAGGAATGCCTACATTTAAAGATCAGGAAGGTAGCAAGGAAAATAAAACAGCTACCAAAAAGTGTTAAGAAGTATAAAGAATCTGAAATTTTACTGTCCATGCAATTTAACAAGTTGATTTCATGGATATTAGCAGAAGGCATGTGACTCCTGGATCTAAGACAATGGACATTTTATTACCCACAGCAAAGGGTTATCCTTATTACCAGCTTTTGTGTTGGTTTCCCAACTCCGGTTTTTGTAGGGTGATGTTGAAGAGGGCCCAGGTAACACCAGCATGTACAGCGATTGTATTACAGAGAAGGAAGTGTGGCTTAGGAAGCCCAAATCTTATATAAGGAGTAGTAAGGGTGCTTGCTCTTTGCCCCAAAGGGAGACACTATTTTATCTTCCAAGGCTATTCACTATATACATGTCTTTGAAAAAATAGTCTTGAGCAAAGGTAGTCAGTCATTGCCTCTGTTTACAAGTGATATAGAAATGTGAGATGGGAGCCATGGAAAATTGTCTTCCAACCACATGTGAGAAAACTAGAGTATTTCAAGAAGGAGGAAATTATTAGCTCTGTTGAATATTTCCGAGAGGATATTGGTACTCCAGAGAGACCTGTATGGTTGGTGGTATTCTGTCATTGTTGGTGTTTTAAGGATAGAATTCAGATTGGTGTGGCTGAGAAGTGGATGGAGGGTAGAAAAGTGGACACCAGGAGTACAGGTAATTCTAAAAAACTTGGTTGAGAATTTGAAGAAAGCAGTACATGGAAGCTTTGTTGTTAAACTAGAGCTTAGCGGGTGTTAAATGTCAATGGGAAGAATCCAATTGAAGGGTAGATTGCAAAAAAAGGAGAGAGCAGCTGGGCACGGTGGCTCACATCTGTAATCCCAGCACTTGGGAAGCTGAGGTGGGCAGATTGCCTGAGATCACAGGTTCCAGACCAGCCTGAGCCAGAGCGAGACCTTGTCTCTAAAAATAGCTGGGCGTTGTGGTGGGCGCCTATAGTCCCAGACAGATTCAGGAGGCTGAGGCAAGAGAATCACTTGAGCCCAAGAGTTTGAGGCGCACCCTAAAAGAGTCTCTTTGTTCTCTCTCGTGTGTTGGAGACTTTCCTGGGTTCCATGGTTTTCTAGTTTTTGTTTACTCTAGTTTTATAGAGCATATCTTCCAATAACTTTCTAACAAAGTGTGCCTGGGAAATAAATTTTTGAGAAACTGCATGGTTAATTGATAGCTTACTTGTGTGTGAATTTCTAGGTTGGAAATCATTTTCATTTTTTTTTTTATAAGATAGGTCTACTCTTTGGCTGAGGCTGGATGGAGTACAATGGCCTCGTGATAGCTCACTGCAACTGAATTCCTGGGCTCAGTGGTTACTTCTGCCTCAGCCTCCCAAGGCACGGATCACTAGGCCTGGCTAATTTTTCTATTTTTAGTCAAAATAGGGTCTTGCGGTTTCTGAAGCTGGTCTCAAACTCGTGGTGGCCTCCTACACTCCTCCCACCTTAGCCTGCCAAAGTGCTAAGATCGTTAACTGTGAGCTGGTACTCCCTAGCCTTCATTAGGAATTTTAAAGGCATTGTTCTACCTTCTGACACTCCTCTTAAGAAGTATCAGGCCATCCTGAATTGTAATCTTTGTTTCTGGTTACCTTTTTGCCTTCTTCCTCCATGTAGACATTTAAGTTTTAGCTTTCTGTTACTCCATTACCAGTTACCATCCATGCACTTTGCATTTTCTAAAATTTGTGTTGGCTTTGCCTAGCCATCTGTTTTTTTTCTAATGGGTTTATAACCTTTGTATTTCTTTACTGTTACCTTACTAGGTTTTGGGGAGAGTAGAAATAATTGCTGTTGTTTACCATGTTTAGCTAGAAATCTGACAAGATGCTTTTTATGAAGATTCTTTAAACAAAATATACTCCTGAGATTATTTTTCCAGAATAGTTAGCCATATAAAAAGGTTAATCTTGGGCATTAACTTTTGTGGTAGTATATTCCTCCTCATCATCTCCAAATGCTCTGTAAAAAAATTTTCCCTGGAAATTTTTCTTCATTTGCTGGGCTTTATTATATTTCTAATTGAGGTAGGATGATTCTGTATGCCCCCACCCCTTATGTTTTTTAGACAAAGTATCACTGTCATCCAGGCTGGAATTCAGTGATACAGCCATAGCTCACTGCAACCTCAGACTCCTGGGTTCAAGCAGTCCTCTTGCCTCAGCATCTTGAGTAGCTCCGTCTACAGGAAAATGCCATCACACTCACATTTTTTAATTTTTTGTAGAGCCAGGGTCTTGCTATGTTCTCCAAACTGGTCTTGAACTCCTGGCCTCAAACAGTCTTCTAGGATTACAGGCCTGAGCCCCATTGCCCAGCTGTTTTTCCTGTTTACTTATAACTATATTTATGTTTTCATTAATGTGTGAAGATTTTCAAATATGAAACTAGGGAGATGCACTAAAAGTGAACCCTTATGTAAATTGTGGACTTTGGGTCATTGAGATGTGTCCCTGTGAGTCTATCAGTTGTAATAAACATACCACTCTGGTGGGGAATGTTGATAATGGGGGAGGCTGTGCATTTGCAAGGATAGGAAGTATATGGAAAATCCATTACCTTCCTTTTAATTTTGCTGTGAACCTACTCTATAATCACTTTACAGAAAATAAAGCCTTAAAAAAAAAAGTGATCATACCTTCTCAAAGGAGCTTTCACTACATCTAAAGGAATTACCTTCAATACTGAACCCTACTCACTTCCTTCATAGTACATGCTTCTGTTTCTAAAAACTTATTTCATTTACTTGTTTATGGTCTGACTTTCTAGTAGCCACCAGCTTCATAAGAGTGATACCATGTCTGATTTGTTCTCCTAGTGTTGGAACATCCCAAAAAAGTCAAAAAATATACATATATATATTTTTGTAACATATATGATATATAACAATATATATTTTTTATAACATATATAATATATAACTATGTGTATATATATATAGAGAGAGAGACAGAGTCTCTGTCACCCTAGAGTGCTAAGGTGTCATAGCTCACAGCAACCTCAGGATCTTGGGCTCAAGAGGAGACCTTCTCACCTCAGCCTTCCAAATAGCTGGGACTACAGACATCTGCCACAATGCCGGGCTAGTTTTTCTATTTTTAGTAGAGACTATATCTTGTTCTTGCTCAGGGAGGTCTCGCTGTTGCTCAGGCTGGGCTTAAACTCCTGAGCTGAGGCAATCCCCTCATCTTGGCCTCCCAGAGTGCTGAGATTACAGGTGTGAGCCATTGTGCCCGGCCTATAAGTATTTTCTTAGTGGAAAAAGAAAAATAGGGAGAGAATGTATAATAATCCTCTGTCATCAGTGAGCTGTCAACATTTTGTCAGTGTTTCAAACATTCCACCATTATTTAACCTTTAAATATTCGTCAGTGGATACATCTGCTATATTAATATAAAAGAACTTTTTAAAAAATCGCAGTGCCAGTAGGAGACAGTGGCTCATGCCTTTAATCCTAGCATTCTGAGAGGCCGAAGTGCAAAGATCACTTGAAGTCCGGAGTACGAGACCAGCTTAAGTAAGGGTGAGACCCTATTTCTACTGAAAATTAGAAAAAATTAATGGGGCATCTTGGTATATGCCTCACCTGTAGTCCTAGCTGTTCGGTGGCTGAGACAGGATGATTACTTGAGCCCGAGAATGTGAGGATGCAGTGAGCTATGATGACATCACTGTACTCTAACTGGGGCAACAGAGTGAGACTCTGTATCCCCCCACAAAAAAAGTCATAGTGTCATTATTACACCCAACAGAATTACATAATTAATATAATCTATAATTGAGTCCATATTCTGATTTCTCTGGTTATCTCAAATATATTTTTACACTTGGTTTGTTCAGACAGTATCCAAATAGGGGCAACACACAGCATTTGGTTATCCTCTCAAGCCTCTTAATTTTGTAGTAGTCCTTCCCCTTTTCCATGCCTTTTTTTTTTTTTTTGAGACAGAGCCTCAAGCTGTCGCCCTGGGTACAGTGCCATAACAACACACCTCACAGCAACCTCCAACTCCTGGACTCAAGCGATTGTCCTGCCTCCACCTCCCAAAGTAGCTGGGACTGTGGCACCTGTCACAACGCCTAGCTATTTTTTTGGTTGCAGCTGTCATTGTTGTTTGGCGGGCCGGGGCTGGATTCAAACCCAGGTGTATATGGCTGGCGCCTTAGTTGCTTGAGCCACAGGTGCCGAGCCTCCGTGCCATTTTTATGTTGAAGAAAACAGGTTCTTTATTCTTGTAGAGTGTACCGTATTCTGGATTTGACTGATGACTTCTTTGTGGTTTCATTTTATTGTTCCACTACCCCTCCTATTTCCTGTTAACTGGAAGTTAGAGCTAGAAATTTGATTGGATTCAGATTTATTTATGTGTTTATTTTTGCAAGAATACTTTCTGGTTGGTGTATGTATTTCTTGTTTCATCAGTAAGCAGGTAATATCTTTAAGGTCTCACTTTTGGTGATGCTGAGTGAGCATAAGTGTAATCATTTTGATCTATTCCTTATGAGTTCCCCATTTACATCTTAACCTAATCATTTTAGCATTCATATATGATCATTATCTGGATCCATTATTTCATTAAGGATTACATATTGATGATTTTTTAAATTATATAATTTCTTCTACATTTATTAGCTGCAATTCTTCTATAACAAAGAACTTTCCCTTAACTAAGTAGAACCTCTGTGAGTTAACCACCCAAGGGACTTAACAAACTAGTCAACATACAGAGGTGGTCAACATAGGGAACTGGGCCTGTTGTACTGATAAGTACATGTGTCTGTTAAGGAAGTGGTCAGCTATGGAAGTTCCACTGTATTTGATTACTTGAAGTTAGGAAAGACATTGTTAATGATTTATTCCTCCTCCCTTATTTGTCATTTTTCAGAGTAATGAGTTGTTGCCCTAGCACTTACCATTGGTGATTGATAAAGGTTTTTATTGAGTCATTATGAACTAAGGGCTGTTTATATTTTTGGTATATTTCAATAAATTTAGTCATTATTCATTTTGATGTTCAAATTGATCTGTTAGTGTCCCTATTAGTCTTTGATAACTTCTTTGGTTTCTGAAATAAGAAGTCGGAGGCTCATTTTATATCCTTCTCTAGACAGAATCGTCCATTTCTCCAAGAAATTGTTTTCTTTTGATTTGTGGGATTTTTTTTTTGTTTGTATGTGGTTGTTGTTTGTTTGCTTTAGTGGGAAATAGTATTTAGAAACAGCAAGCTGAATTGCTTAGGGGTTCATTACTATTGGGATGTCATAGTTCTAGGCATTTTCCTTGGGCAGAGCTAAGAAATCAGTACATTTTAGAAAGAAAAAATAAACCATGAGTTCATGCTTATGTTTCCAATTGAAATATAATGGGTTTTTTTGTTTATTTGTTTTTGTTTGTTTGTTTGTTTTTTGAGACAGTCTCACTTTGTCACCCTTGGTAGAGTGAAGTGGTGTTCTAGCTCACAGCAACCTCAAACTCTTGGGCTGAAGTGATTCTCTTGCCTCAGCCTCCCAAGTAGCTGTGACTAGAGGTGTCTGTCACAATGCTCGGCTATTTTTTAGAGATGGAGTCTTGGTTTTGCTCAGTCTGGTCTTGAACTCCTGAGGTCAAGCAATCCATCTGCCTTGACCTCCCAGACTATTGGGATTACAGGTGTGAGCCACTGCCCCCAGCCCCTGTAATGATTTTTTAAAATATAGCCACTCTGATTTTTTTTTCAGGTTTTTAGAGTAACTTTGATTTTTTTATAAGTTAATATGTGCACTATAGGAACTGAAAAACATAAGCAGAGAACAGAGTCATCCACAATCAAAAGCAGTTTAGCATGTCTTTCTGGGTTCTGTATGTATGTGTATACACAACATGCAATTTTATGTAATGAGGATTCATCCAATATGGTTTTCATACATTATGAATATTTACCAGTTCAAAATTCCAAAGCTATATGAGTATTTTGGTAACCAAGAATACACTGCCTCAACTCAGTCTGTTAGAAAAAAATGTAATCCTGCCTTCCTTGGGAACAAAAATTTCATAGAAGACAAAAATGGCAAGACAAAAGTCTTGGCAGTGTTGTTTAAAATAGTGCATTCCCTTAATGCTCAACTTAAAAATGAGATATAAAACAACAGAGTATATTAAGTATAATTTTTTCTTAGAGAATTTATTAACAGATTGACTCTTAAAATACTAGCAAGTTTTGTTTCCATTAAATTACTTAATGTAATTCTCTCCTATGGTAGAGCTAAAAGGAGATGCACATACATCAGTGGCTATCATCAAGATGTAAATATGAACACATCTACTTACATATCTCCCTTTATCCTTCCTCTGCCCATTTACTGCCATCCTAATGAACAGGTCCTGATACACACTGCTCAGAGGTGGTCCAACAATTTCATGTCCAAGATGCACCTTTCTATCAGTTATAATGAGGTATTGCAAATTGGCTACTTTACTACCGCTGTTTTTTATCATACCTCAGGACCTCTATAAAACTTAGATGTAGGCTCAGCATCTGTTGCTCAAGCGGCTAAGGCGCCAGCCTCATACACCTGAGCTGGCGGGTTTGAATCCAGTCCGGGCCCGCCAAACAACAATGACGGCTGCAATCAAAAAATGGCCGGGCGTTGTGGCGGATGCCTGTAGTCCCAGCTACTTGGGAGGCGGAGGCAGGAGACTTGCTTGAGCCCAGGAGTTGGAGGTTGCTGTGAGCTGTGATGCCACAGCACTCTATCCAGGGTGACAGCTTGAGGCTCTGTCTCAAA
>CAUYRH010024302.1:0-18640 GCA_963574655.1 Perodicticus potto | reverse complement strand
CCGGGGGGGTTCTGTTTCCCCGCAAGCCATGGCCCACTCCCAACGGAAACAAATTAAAAATCAAAATATAAAAAAAAAAAAAAAAAAAAAAAAAAAAAAGAAGGACAAAGGGAAGAAGTTGGCTAGTTAATGCGGTCTTCTTGGAGAATTGGAGGCACAGAGCAGTAGGATTAGTTAGCTGTGACTATGGGCTGAAGGTGGATCTGACCCTAAGGCCCCAGTGGATCCCTGAGAGATGAATGGTTGTGCCTGGCCTGGGAGGGGCTGATTTAGGTCTTGCTTTGGGTTCTGAGGTGGAGGTAGATCTGAATGGAACAGCAAGGTGTAGAAGTGAAGGACAGAAGGGAGAGGAGAAGATGGGCCAGAGGCTGCCTTGGAGCCTCTGTCATGAGTTAAGGAGAATCTGGCTTGAAGGTGCTCCCGAGTGGAAGTACGTGTTTGGCTTTGAAGACAGCAAAGTGGAGGAATCACCTGGAACTTCTGGAATGCACAACTCATATTGTATTTGTGTAGCCTTATATCATGGGAGATGATTCCATGAAGAAAAAGGGGACTACTAGGCAGGTGAAAAGACAGTAAGTCACGATCTGAAAGCATTCAGAAAATGCCTCTGTGTGTAAGGAGGCCAGTGTCGTAGGGGGCATGACTTCTTGTTCTCTTTCCTTCCCCCACTCCTCAACCACTGACAGTGTTGAACTCAGCTGAACCTACAGTGAAGAACTTCCTGGCAGGGCGTGGTGGCTCATGCCTGTAATCCTAGCACGCTAGGAGGTTCGCCTGAGCTATGATGATGTCACTGCACTCAAGCTGGAGAGACAGAGCAAGACTCTGTCTCCAAAAATATCCCCCCAAAACAAAAAAGAAAAACTCTTTTGCGTTGTGAAAAATGACTAGTCCTAAAGGACTGCCCTCCTCTAGAATATTCTAAGACCTACTTTCACTCTTCCTCAGTGACTTAGATAAGATCTTCTCTATCCTTCCTCATGGTGATCCCCTTGCTTTACCGCCTCTCTAAAGCCCCAGGTCACCTTCCTTTTCTTCGATACATCTTTCATTAATGAGCATCCTCCCTATTCCAACAGTATGAACAAAATGATCTGATTTATTTATTTTTTTGTTCAGTGCATCTTGCCTTTCACACCCTCCCCCCCCTTTTTTTTATGAGACAGAGTCTCACTATGTTGTCTTCGGTAGAGTGCTATGGCATCACAGCTCACAGCAACCTCCAACTCTTGGGCTTAACAGATTCTCTTGCCTCAGCCTCCCAAGTAGCTTGGACTACAGGTGCCAGCCACAATGCCTAGGTATTTTTTTTTTTTTGAGACAGAGCCTCAAGCTGTCACCCTGGGTAGAATGCTGTGGCATCACAGCTCACAGCAACCTCCAATTCCTGGGCTCAAGCGAGTCTCCTGCCTCCGCCTCCCAAGTAGCTGGGACTACAGGCGCCCGCCACAACGCCTGGCCATTTTTTGCTTGCAGCCGTCATTGTTGTTTGGCGGGCCCAGGCTGGATTCGAACCCGCCAGCTCAGGTGTACATGGCTGGCACCTTAGCCCGTTGAGCCACAGACGCCGAGCCTTCTTTTTTTTTTTTTTTTAATAGTTGTCATTGTTGTTTAGCAGGCTCAGGCTAAGTTTGAACCCATCAGCCCCTGTGTATGTGGCCAGCACCCTAGCCACTGAGCCTCACACCCTTCCCCTTAATTCCCCTTCTCTTCATCATAAAGAATTTTATAGGGAAAGGCGCCATGGCTCACACCTGTAATCCTACCACTCTGGGAGGCCAATTTAGGAGGATCTCTTGAACTCAAGAGTTTGAGATCAGCCTGAGCAAGAGCAAGTCCCTGTCTCTACTAAAAATAAAAAAATTAGCTGGATAATCTGGTGGGTGCCTGTAGTCCCAGCTACTCAGGAGGTTGAGGCAGGAGACTGCTTGAAGGCAAGAGTTTGAGGTTGTTGTGAGCTAGGCACTCTGGAGTGGGACAATACAGTGAGACTCTGTCTAAAAAAAAGGGGGAGGTGGCATCTGTGGCTCAGTGAGTAAGGTGCTGGCCCCATATACAGAGGATGGCGGGTTCAAACCCGGCCCCGGCCGAACTGCAACAAAAAAATAGGTGGGCGTTATGGTGGGCGCCTGTAGTCCCAGTTACTCAGGAGGTTGAGACAAGATAATCGCCTAAGCCCAGGAGTTGGAGGTTGCTGTGAGCTCTACCAAGGGCGACAAAGTGAGACTCTATCTCTAAAAAAAAAAAAGAAACAAACAAAAAAAAAAGGGAGGGAGACAGTGGCTCACGCCTGTAATCCTAGCACTCTGGGAGCCAAGGCGGACGGATTGCTTGAGCTCACGTGTTTGAGACCAGCCTGAGCAAAATCGAGACCCCCATCTCTACTAAAAATAGAAAAACTGAGGCAAGAAGATCACTTGAGCCCAAGAGTTAGAGGTTGCTGTGGGCTATGATGCCAAGGCTCTCTACCCAGGGTGACAGCCTGAGGCTCTGTCTCAAAAAAAAAAAAAAAAAAAAAGAATTTTACAAGGAGAGATTTGCTGATGCTATGATCAGTTATCTGACAGGTTACCTAACACTGTTAATGTATTTAATGCCTATGAACAATATACAGATGGTTCACAATTTGTCATAGTTTGACTTGTGATTTTTCAACTTGACAGTGCAGTTGGTTTATTGGAGGTGAACCAGCAGTAAGTTGAGGAACATCTGTACTTAATAATGGTTAACATGGTAAATTTCTTTCTTTCTTTTTTTTTTTTGTAGAGACAGAGTCTCACTTTTTCGCCCTGGGTAGAGTGCCGTGGTGTCACACAGCTCACAGCAACCTCCAACTCCTGGGCTTACTTGATTCTCTTGCCTCAGCCTCTTGAGCAGCTACTACTACAGGTGTCTGCCACAACGCTGGGCTATTTTTTCATTACAGTTTGGCCGGGGCTGGGTTGGAATTCATCACCCTCGGTATATGGGGCCGTTGCCCTGCCCACCACTGAGCCACAGGCGCCGCCCTCATTTTCTTTTCTTTTCTTTTTCTTTTTCTTTTTTGAGACAGGGCCTCAAACTGTCACCCTGGATAGAGGGCTCAAGAGAGTCTCCTGCTTCCACCTCCTAAGTAGCTGGGACTACAGGTGACTGCCACAACGCCCGGCCATTTGTTGGTTGCAGCTGTCATTGTTGTTTGGCGGGCCCAGGCTGGATTCGAACCCGCCAGCTCAGATGTACGTGACTGGCGCCTTAGCCGAGTGGGCCACAGGTGCCAAGCCTCTTTTCTTTTCTTTTTTTTTTTTTTTTGAGACAGAGTCTCACTTTGCCACCCTCTGTAGAGTGCTGTGGCGTCAACCTCAAACTCTTGGGCTTAAGCGATTCTCTTGCCTCAGCCTCCCAAGTAGCTGGGACTACAGGTGCCTGCCACAATATCGGGCTATTTTTTTGTTGTCATTGTTGTTTAGCAGGCCTGGGCTGGGTTCCAACCCGCCAGCCACAGTGCATGTAGCTGGCGCCCTAACCACTGAACTACAGGTGCCGAGACTTTTCTATTTATTTTTTGAGACAGAGTCTTGCTCTGTTGCCTCAGGTAAAGAGCAGAGGCATCACCATAGATTACTGAAAGCTCAAACTTCTGGGCTCAAGTGGCTCAAATCGTTGCAACTACACAGGTACGCCATTTTGCCTGGCAAATTTTTCTATTTTGGGGCGGTGCCTGTGGCTCATCGAGTAGGGCGCCGGCCCCATATACCGAAGGTGGTGGGTTCAAACCCAGCCTTGGCCGAACTGCAAAACAGAAAAAATAGCTGGGCTTTGTGGCGGGCGCCTGTAGTCCCAGCTACACGGGAGGCTGAGACAAGAGAATCGCCTAAGCCCAGGAGTTGGAGGTTGCTGTCAGCTGTGTGATGCCACGGCACTCTACTGAGGGCAATAAAGTAAGACTCTGTCTCTACAAAAAAAAAAAAATTGTTTTCTATTTTGAATAGAGCCAGGGTCTCACTCTTGCTCAGGCTGGTCTGGAACTCTTGAGCTCCAGCAATTCTCATGCCTCAGCCTCTCAGAGTGCTAGTCATAGTGCTAGAATCACTGTGCCTGCCCCAGTAAATTTTATTTTATGTGTATTTTACCACACTAAAACAATCCAGCTGACAGAGAAGTACAATGGAAATACTATTATTCAAAACAATTAGAACCTTACTAAGTGCTGGGTGATGGGTTGGAGGTAGGGAAGTAGGTGGGGCCTGGGATAGGAAATGAGTAAGACCTACTTCCTGTGGCCCCACAGCTCCTAGCCTTGCTAGGGACACAAACCCATAATCTATTAATTGATCTACATAATTCCAAGTGACAGACATTATAGTAGACATGTGAACAGCCTGATTGGAGTCAAGGAGGCAGGTTGGAAAGAACCTTGAATGCTACATTAAAGAGGTTGAATTTCATCCTATGATAATTGGGAGCCCCTTGTAGTTTTAAAGCCAGGGTATGATTTGAGTAGATTAACTGCAGGGTTTGTTTGTTTGTTTTGAGAAAGAGTCTCATTCTTTTTGTTCTGGTTAGATTGTGATGGCATCATCATACCTCACATAACATCAAACTGCTACTCATACTGCTGCTCTCAAATAGTTGGGACTTACAGGTACATCACTATCCCTAGGTAATTTTTCTGTTTTTAGTAAAGATGGAGTCTTGCTCTTGCTCAGGCTGGTCTCTAACTCCCAAGCTCAAGCTATCCTCCTAGCTCAGCCTCCCAGAGTGCTAGGATTACAGGCATGAGCCATGGTGCTTGCCTTCACTGCTCTTCCTTCCTTCCTTCCTTTCTTTTTTTGAGACACAGTCTCACTATGTCGCCCTTGGTAGAGTGCTGTGGCATCACAGCTCACAGTAACCTCCAACTCTTGGGCTTAAGCAATTCTCTTGCCTCAGTCTGCCAAGTAGCTGGGACCATATGTGCCTGCCACAACGTCCGGCTATTTTTTTTTTGGTTGCAGTTGTGGGTGTTGTTGTTGTTGGGTTTTTTTGGTTTTTTATTTTTTAGAGACAGAGTCTTACTTTGTCGCCCTCGGTAGATGCTGTGGCATCACAGCTCACAGCAACCTCCAGCTCTTGGGCTTAGGCGATTCTCTTGCCTCAGCTACCTGAGCAGCTGGGACTACAGGCACCTGCCACAATGCCCGGCTATTCTTTTGTTGCAGTTTGGCTGTAGCCGTGTTCGAACCCTCCACCCTCAATATATGGGGCTGGCGTCCTACTCACTGAGCCATAGGTGCTGCCCATCATTGTTGTTTTCTTAGCTGGCCCAGGCCAGGTTCGAACCTGCCAGCCTCGATGTATGTGGCCAGCACCCTTCCACTGAGCTAGGGATGCTGCCCAAATTTAATTTTTAAAAGTTGACCTCCTGGGTGGTTAGGGCACTGGCCACATACACCAGGGCTGGCAGGTTTGAACTGGGCCTGGGCCTACTAAACAACAATGACAACTTCAACAGGAACAAAAATAGTCGGGCGTTGTGGTGGGCCCCTGTAGTCCCAGCTACTCAGAAGGCTGAGGCAAGAGAATCACTTAAGCTGAAGAGTTTGAGGTTGCTGTGAGCTGTGACACCTATAAAACAGGCTTATATTCATGTTTCTCTCATTGAATATATTTATGCTCAGAAAAGAAAAGTTTAACTTTGGTTAAGTCTGTTGGGAGGACACAAAACCAGATCTGGCAAAGAGATGTGAATGGAATGCTTTGAGAGCTCAAGGAGAGACATTTACCCTGGTCTGAAGAAGCTGGGGAAGGCCTCCAGAAAGAAGTCGGCTGTCAAATAGAAGAGGGAAGGTGGGGCGCAGTGGTTGAAGCCTGTAATCCCAGCACTGTGGGAAGCCGAGGCAGATGTATTGCTTGAACTCACAGTTTAAGACCAGCCTGAGCCAGAGCAAGAACTTTCTCTAAAAATAGCTGGGTGTTGTGGTGGGTGCCTCCAATCCCAGCTCCTAGGGAGGCTGAGGCAAGAGAATTGCTTGAGCCCAAGAGTTTGAGGTTGCTGTGAGCTATAACACCATAGCACTCTACCTAGAGTGACAAAGCAAGACTCTGTCTCAATAAAAGAAAAGGAAAAAAAAAAAAAGAAAGAAAGAGGGAGCTGGAACATACAGATGGAGGAAGGGAGCTGTGGGCAATAAGGCTAGGGCCAGATGGCAGAGGACTTTGAGTGCCAAACTAAAGTGCTTGAATCTTCTTCCCATAAGTGATTAGGAGCCATCAGAGGCCCCATCAGTAACATTGATTTTGTTTTAACAGTGCTTACTACCTGCCAGGCACTATTCTAAGAGGTTTACCGGTATCAACTTATTTAACCCTGATACTAACCATGGTTAGATGTTAAATCACTTTGGTGCCCTGTCGAGGGTGGTGGATAGACCAGTCCTGATGTATGTGGTTCAGAGGAAAGATGAAGGGAGAGATAGAAAGTGATAGCTTTGAGAATTAATTTGTGTGGTTTCAATTCTTTTACATTTGTGGTTTGGTTTATGGCCCAGAATATCTTGGCAAACTTGTCATTCGCACTTGAAGAGAATTTGTCTTCCACTGTTAGGTGGAGTTTCTTTCTTTTCTTTTTTTCGATACAGTCTCACTATGTCGCCCTTGGTAGAGTGCAATGGCATCAGCTCACAGCAACCTCAAACTCTTGGGCTTAAGCGATTCTCCTGCCTCAGCCTCCCGAGTAGCTGAGTAGCTGGGACTACAGGCGCCCGCCACACCGCCCCGCTATAGGTGGAGTTTTGCAGAAACTCTGTCTCTGCAAAAAAAGAATACCGTGAGGCCAAGTACCGGGAGGCCAGCACTGTTGAAGCCTTTTATAAATCTGATAATTTTCCAACTACTTTGGGGATTCCTGTATTTCTCTTTTCATGTCTACATCCTTCCGACAGAGTTCTGCAGTCAGGTGGGGACTACCGCAGAGAAGAGAGAATCTTTGCATGGGACCAGAAGAATAGTTTTATCTCTTTAAATTTACTCTAGAACGCAGAAACAAAATAGAAATTACTACATATCCCAGCAGGCGCAGTGGAGCACAGGACAAATGCAAATGAAGAGAGTTTGGGGATTCAGCCACACCTCATTTCTAGGTTGGCAAGGCAACTGATACCCAAACCAGCCAATAGGTTCTAGGCTCACTTGGGGGGGCGGGGACTTGATGGAGCCAATGGAACGCGGGAGAAGTGACTCTACCAGCCAATGGCTTGAGTGGCGGGGCGGGTTTTTGATGCAGGGACAGGAGTGGGGAAGATGGCTGCGACTGTGGGACCCTCTAGGTGGTGGCGGCGGTGGCGGCGACGTTTGTCGGTTGGAGATTGGTCCAGGATGTTGCTCCTTCTCCTTTTGTTGGGGTCTGGGCAGGGGCCAAGACCAGTTGGGGCGGGTCAAACGTTCGAGTATCTGAAGCGGGAACACTCGCTGTCGAAGCCCTACCAGGGTGAGGACCTGGGGTGAGGTGGTGGTGCAGGGGGAGGATTCGGGACCTGAGGTTATCTGTAGAGGCGGGGACGGCGAAAAGCTTCACGGCCCCCGGGAAATTGATGGTGGTGGGTGAGAGCTACAGGTCCGAAGGGCACGGGTGAGCTCTCCCTGGTCCCCCTTCCCCAAGATCTGGAAGTTTCCGTCAGCTAGAGGCTGAGCTCCCAGTTGCCACTACCTCTAGGCTCAGACGAAGGGGAGCGCGGAATTGGACAGGAGTGTGGAAAGGGAAGGAAACTGAAAATGGTGAGGAATGATTGAAGGCCACTAGGAATGATTGAAGGCCACTTCATTGAAGCAGCAGGAGGAACCGGGGTAGAACTTACTGACAGTGAGAAAGAAGATACAATTCTGTTGCTAGACAGAAAGAATACCTGCTCTTCTCCAGTGTAGGAGCCCTGTTGATGGGTTTATGAGCTTCTATTTAAGATCCATACACTCCTAAACACAGTATGAAGAGTATAGAATGGTGCAAATGGTTTAACTTACACGAGCCTGTTTCCCCACAGAGGCATAGATAGGGGAATAGTAAACAACTCAAGTGCAAGAGCTGTATAAACTACTACTAAGAGTAATGAATTATTTACTTTGCGGATGCATGGAGTGCTTCCTCTGTGCTGGTCTCTTTGCTAACACTGTGGGTTATACAGACACGAAGTTTTCACTCTTCAAGGAATTTATAGTCTAATGGGACAGGAAAAAGTAGCTTCACATTTGAAGGTCAATTTAAAGAAGGAATATGGGGTGGCGCCTGTGGCTCAAAGGAGTAAGGAGCGGGCGCCATATGCCGGAGGTGGCGGGTTCAAACCCAGCCCCGGTCAAAAACTGCAAAAATAGATAAGTAAATAAAATAAAGAAAGAATATGATTAAAACCCAGAGGCCTGGGGCGGCGCCTGGGGCTCAGTGGGCAGGGTGCTGGCCCCACATACCTAGGGTGGCAGGTTCAGAACCTGGCCGCGGCCAAACTGCAACAAATAAATAGCCAGGCGTTGTGGCGGGTGCCTGTAGTCCCAGCACTGGGAGGCTGAGGCAAGGGAATCGCCTAAACCCAGGAGTTGGAGGTTGCTGTGAGCTGTGTGACGCCACAGCACTGTACAGTGGGCGATAAAGTGAAACTCCATCTCTACGGAAAAAAAAAAAAAAAGACCCAGAAGCCTGAGGGTCAAACTCTTTTTGTTTTAATTAGGGGCATTTTTTTTTCTTTCATGGTTAAAGTTCACTGACCTATAAAATGGGAAGGATGGATCTGAGCATTGGCTACTGTGGTGCGCTTAGAGTGATAGTTCTGTGCTTTGAGGGGAGGTCTTCAGCTGAGAAGGGCCTAGTGAGGAAAAATTAAGATGGTAAGGATAGGGCGACGCCTGTGGCTCATTGAGTAGGGCGCCGGCCCCATATACCAAGGGTGGCGGGTTGGAACCCAACCCCGGCCATATTGCAAGAACAACAAAAAAATAGCTGGGCCTTGTAGCAGGCGCCTGTAGTCCCAGCTACTCAGGAGGCTGAGGCAAGAGAATTGCCTAAGCCCAAGAACTGGAGGTTGCTGTGAGCTGTGATGCCATGGCACTCTACTGAGGGCAACAAAATGAGACTCTTGTCTCCTAAAAAAAGAAAAAAAAGATGGGGCAGTGCCTGTGGCTCAAAGGAGTAGGGCGCTGGCCCCATGTGCTGGAGGCGGTGGGTTCAAACCTAGCCTGGGCCAAAAACTGCAAAAAAAAAAAAAAAAGATGGTAAGGATTTAAGCTTTATGCATGTCAGAAGGCAGAAGATTGAGTGACACAAAAGGAAAGAAAAGATGATGGCCTCAGCTATCAGAGGCTCAGAGGTAGCTTTCTTGACTGGTTGGTGTTGAAGAGTATGAACTGATCTACTTCTTCCCCATAGGTGTGGGCACAGGTGGTTCCTCACTGTGGAATCTGATGGGCAATGCCATGGTGATGACCCAATATATCCGCCTTACCCCAGATATGCAAAGTAAACAGGGTGCCTTGTGGAATCGGGTGGTAAGAATCTTTTCTCCCTTCTGTGTTTGGTGACCCAAAAAGTCCTAAAAAGTGCAGCAGTGGCATACTGACTTAATTTTACTGTCTATCCCCAGTATTCTGTCTTCTGTGGATATCAAGGATCTTTATTTCCAAGATTATGGTGACCTTCACAATAAATTTTTTTTTTTTTAATTTATTGTTGGGGATTCATTGAGGGTACAAGAAACGGGTTACACTGATTGCATTTGTTAGGTAAAGACCCTCTTACCATGATAAAGAACTTTTACTTCTTTTGGGAAGTGCTCTCCATTGCCCTAATTATAGTAAATAATTCATTTTGAATCTGTTTTCTGAAATGTCTTTAATTCCTGATTGACCTAACGGTACTACTTCTTGGGTTTAATAACCTAACTCTGTTTAATTACTTAGCAAAGTAGGAGACTACTCTTTTGTATTTATCCTAAACTTTACTGCAATACCTTCCCCTTATTTCAGTTTGAAGAGTCTAATTAAAAATTTTGTTTTCATGTGAAAGCTACTCTGAGCCATTGGTCATTTTATTTGTCCCCCTCTGGACCTTTTCTAGCTACATTGTCTTCCTTGAGGTATGGCGGCAAGAAGTGAATGCAGTATTCCTGGTGTGCCTGCACTGTGATTTTGTACAAGTGTAAGATCATGCTTTCTTTTTGGTTTCCAGGGCTCTTTCTAAATCTTTATGACCACTTTTGGGGATGACCTTGGCATCTTTAGATACTTTCTTTTGGGCTCTCATAAGCTAAGAACTTATTTTTATGTGATTTTTCTTATTAGTTGTAGATAAGTGAACCTCAGAAAAGAGAACTACTTTTCCCAATTCATTTTTCTGTGTCAGAATTCTAAAGGAGCAGAAGGGTAGGTGAAGTTTCTATGTGAGCTGTCTGCACAAACTGGCCCCTTAACCCAGATTGTAGCACTCATTTTTGGACAGAGTACAGAGCATTTTGTTCAGATAAAAGAGTTAAAGGGCAGTTGAAAGACTTGGGTTCTAGATACGACTCTTTGTCACTATCCACTGTGAGCTGCAGGCAGATTATTTAACCTCTTAATTTTCAGTTTTTCTGTTAGACGAGCTTCATAATACCTGTTTGTTTGCCCACCAATGTTGTGAGAATGAAATAAGACAATGGACATGAAAAGGCTGTGGGAAGGTGAAATGGTTACAGAAATAAGTGTTATGTTACTGTATTTGCTACAAGTTTCATTGATGGGGCTCTTCTTGGTTACTAAATGATTGTGTTCAAGGCTTGATACTTTCCTGCTGTCTTGCTAGCTTTCTGTCTCTACACCACTCTTTCAGCAGAAATTCTAGTCTAGCATCTAGTTCTCGCCTTTGACAGATTCTCTGTATTCTCTCTTATCTTACTATTAAAATGAACTGTGGACATGTTTCTGAGTTACTTGAATAGGATGCATTTGTTTGATCAGGGGTTCTCAAATTTGGCTATCCTATTGGAGTTGATGCGGAGTCCTACCTCAAAGATTCTGATTTAATTGAAATAGGGTATAGCCTGGACATTGGGATTTTAAAAAGCTCACTAGGTGAATCCAGAACCACTGTTAAGACATAGCTCTGAGTAAAACTGTGTAGCATTGTGCTACAAGAGGCCAAGAATCAGTGGCAGACATAACTTGGCTGAGTGTGAACTTCTCTGGCCCTGCTCTCTTCCCAGGGGCATAATACTGCCTGCTGGCAACAGGGGAGCTTCCTGCCACTAAATTTCACTCTTGCTCTGATATCTAAATGAAACAACGGAGAGTGGGCAGTGCCTGTGGCTCAGTAGGGCGCCATTACCACATACTGAGGGTGGCGGGTTCGAACCCATCCCAGCCAAACTGCAATAAAAAAATAGTCAGGCATTGTGGTGGGCACCTGTAGTCCCGGCTACTTGGGAGGCTGAGGCAAGAGAATCGCCTAAGCCCAAGAGCTGGAGGTTGCTGCGAGCTATGATGCCACGGCACTCTACCAAAGGGTGACAAAGTGAGACTCTGTCTCTAAAAAGAAAAAAAAGAAAGAGGGCGGCACCTGTGGCTCATCAAATAGGGCGCCGGTTCCATATGCTGAAGGTGGTGGGTTCAAACCCAGCCTTGGCCGAACTGCAAAAAAGAAAAAATAGCTGGGCGTTGTTGCAGGCGTCTGTAGCCCCAGCTACTTGGGAGCCTGAGGCAAGAGAATCGCCTAAGCCCAGGAGTTGGAGGTTGCTGTGAGCTGTGTGATGCCACGGCACTCTACCGAGGACGATAAAGTGAGGCTCTGTCTCTATTAAAAAAAAAAAAAAAGAAAGAAAGAAAGAAACAGCAGAGATGAGAATCCAAAATAACACAAAATAACAAGGCAGGGACCGGGTTTATCAGAATAGGGCAAGGTATTGGAGATTTCAAAGCTGCTTGGTAAATGCAGAAGTATCCAAGCCTCTTTCATTTGACTGTACTCCTAATACTAACACTTTTGAAAAATGTCCCAGAAGTTAAAAATGAAAGCTGAAAATGATCTAGCACTATGTTGCTCAAGAGCCAGAACAACCTATTTGGAGAGCTTTTGGCTGAACCCAGCTGGCCTATTTGCCCCTCATTCCCTTTTTTCTTCACAGTGGACTTTTATTTATTTACTTTTTTTAGAACTGGGGACTCACTCTTGCTAGAGCTGGTCTCGAACTTGTGAGCTCAAGCAGTCTTCCCACCTCGGACTCCCAGAGTGCTAGGATTATTATAGTTGTAAACCACCACACCCGGCCCCCTTCACGGTGGACTTTTAATCAAAAGTCTTCCTAAACCAAATAGCTACTCCAGTTTCTCCTTGAAACTGCTCAGCTATTTAGAGCACTTAAACAACCTTTTGCCTCCTCTATTTTTACAAGGTTTTTTTTTTTTGTATAGACAGAGTCTCACTTTATTGCCCTCGGTACAGTGCCGTGTCATCACACAGCTCACAGTAACCTCCTACTCCTGGGCTTAGGCGATTCTCTTGCCTCAGCCTCCTGAGTAGCTGGGACTACAGGCGCCCACCACAACACCTGGCTATTTTTCTGTTTTGCAGTTCGGCGGAGGCTGGGTTTGAACCCGCCACCTTCGGTATATGGGGCTGGTGCCCTTCTCGATGAGCCACAGGCGGGGCCCTTTACAAGGTTTTGATTCACAATTCAAAAATGAAAAACAGGAGTCTTGTTAGTATCCATATCCTTAATGTGTTCCTACCAGAGGCTCTCCTGTGGTGGAGATAGTGTTCTCTTCTTATGCATAGGTGCTTCTCAGCCAGGGGCATGAAGACTGGGGGTGGGGGTGGGGGTTGACTGTAACTATCTTCATGGGAATTCTGGCTTGCCCCTGAGCTTGGCAGAGGGCCAAGTCTAGCTAATTAGAGTTGTTTATAGTATCTGCTAATTATTACTGTAAATTTTCTCATAATGACATGGCTTTTCTTATTCTTTTATAATGAATGAGATTTTGGCCTTCTTTAAGCTTTTTAGGCTCTTTCTGTCTAAGGGGTGATCCTAAGTTGCACATGAATATTAATTGAGCCATCTGTATTCTATAGGCTGAGATACTTTGCTGAATAGATGTAGGATCACAGGCGTCTGGCTTGGCATACTCTTGTCTTTTCTAGCTTTAGAGTACTAACCTGCTAGAATATGTTGGAAGATAATCAGGAAGTTCATTCACTTTTCATATTAGTCTGTTATTTTATTTATTTATTTTTGAGATAGAGTCTGACTTTGTCACCCTCAGGAGAGTACAATGGCATCATAGCTCACAGCAACCTCAAACTCTTAGGCTTAAGCGATTCTCTTGCCTCAGCCTCCCAATATTAGTCTTTTAAACAGTTGAATGACTCAACCCATTTAATTGTGTGAAGTGAACACTTGGCAAGTCTTAGATTTTAGTTTTAGTCATTACCTTGTGTTGCCTGCATTTATGTTTTCTAAGTCTATAGACTATTGATGAGGACTTTTGTATTTCATACTACTCATTGATTTCAGTCTTTTTCTCCTTTTAGCCATGTTTCCTGAGAGACTGGGAGTTGCAGGTACACTTCAAAATCCATGGACAAGGGAAGAAAAATCTGCATGGGGATGGCTTGGCAATCTGGTACACAAAGGATCGCATGCAGCCAGGTATTGGGACCCTGGGTTATTCTTGTGTGGATGTGACAGGCCTGCATTTTCTTGTGCCTTTGTGAAAAGGTTTCTTCCCCATAACACCAGTAGTTTTCCCTCTTCCTTGATGTCTGTGGGTCAACCTTGGCCTGTCTGGTCTCTAGAATGGAGTCTGAATCTTAATAAGCAGCTGAACTTGACTCATCCTGGAGTGATTCCTTCCTTGTTAGTTCCTTCTCAGTTTCCCTGTGAAACTATCTGGCCTGTTGGCTGGTTGAAAGCACTGGCTCTCCTGAACACTGATGATTTCTTTTGGTGATGTACAATGAATTATTTCTGCACTGCTGAGTCAGAGAAGAGTTATCAATTTTTCCTTATTGCGCTGGAGCTATTGCTCCATGTAGATGGCAGGCTTAACCTTATTTTACCTGATCTCTTTTGCAATAAGAAGTAGAACTTGGGAATTCAATTCTCTCTTGGGGGCATAATCTTCACCAAGTGTTTGTGAAGCAGAATTCTATAGGGGCACCTTAGCAACCAGTTTGGACTGAGGAGCTACCGTAGTGTTAAATAAGGTTATAGCGGCCTTTTTTCTTTCCCCTGCCTTCAGCAACAAACAACTGTATATATTTACTGGCATTTGTTACAGTCTATGCACTTTGCTGGATACTTTTACATGTGTTTTCTCATCTCAAGAGTAGGCTGGGAATCATTTTTCGCTTTTTTCTCTATCATAGTGATATATATTTCCTTTATCAACTCTTGGCTTTATTTCATTGTTCATCGTCTGTTCTCTCTCTCTAGGGCCTGTGTTTGGAAACATGGACAAATTTGTGGGGCTGGGAGTATTTATAGACACCTACCCCAATGAGGAGAAGCAGCAAGAGGTAATGGCAAGTGTCAGAGCTTAGGTCAGCTGCATTGACATTATAGTTCTTTGCCTCAGGAATGTTGTACAGGAGGGAACAGAAGGGATAGAAAGTGAGGGGTTCTTCATCTATTGAACTTCAAAAGTTAATGTCTTTGTCAGTGTGTTTTTTAGAGAGTGCTGTTCATGATTACACACTCCTTTAGGAATAGCTATTGTGAACAGGGACTTTTTCTTCAGTGTTAATAATGCTTTTTCTCGTGCACATTAGGTAGCCACTGGAATTGAGCATGCTTGGCTATTTGGTGTTTGGCTGCTGGACCAGCACCAGCGCAGGCTAAATTTATGTAACTCAGCTCTTCTGACCTTTAATCCATCACCACTGTGCTTTCCTCTGTAGCATGCTCACCCTTTACAGCATCTTCTTCTTTCTCTTCTTAGGCCTGAATAGCAGTTCTTTTCACTTATAGGAAAGGCTATACTTAGAAGGAAATTATGGGTGGGTGCTGTGGCCTGTGCCTGTAGTCCAATTTGCTTGGGAGGCTGAGTCAGGAGGAGTGTTTGGATCTAGTCTAGGTAACATAGTGAAATCCTGTCTCTTAAAAAAGAAAAAGGAGGCTTGGCGCCTATGGCTCAATGGGCTAAGGCACCAGCCACGGACACCTGAGCTGGCGGGTTTGAATCCAGCCCGGGCCCGCCAAACAACAATGACGGCTGCATTGTGGGCGTTGTGGCGGGCGCCTGTAGTCCCAGCTACTTGGGAGGCGGAGGCAAGAGACTCGCTTGAGCCCAGGAATTGGAAATTGCTGTGAGCCGTGATGCTATGGTACTCTCTCCAGGGTGACAGCTTGAGGCTCTGTCTCAAAAAAAAAAAAAAAAAAACTTTATTTATACCTCGTAATATTCTGAAATGAAAAGGAAGAAAAAACTTTATTTACAAAACCAGTTTGCCAGCCCATGAGGAATAGTGTAATGATTTCATCTTATTTTATTTTATTATATTTTTTTTATTTTTTTGAGACTAGGTCCTGATCTGTGACCTGGACTGAAATGCAATCGTACCATTAAAGCTCACTGTAACCTCTTGCTCTTGGGCTCGAGTGATCCTAATATTTTTTTCTTTCAAGTGATCCTTCTGGGTATCTGGGACACATCTGAGTATTCCCATCACAATTTTCAGCTGTTTTTAGAGATGAGGTCTTGCTCTTGCTCAGGGTTTTCTCAAACTCCTAAGCTCAAGCAATCCACAAACCTTGGTCTCCCAGAGTGCTAGGATTACAAGTGTGAGCTCCTGCACCCAGCTTGATTTAATTTAAAAAATATATATATTGTATTGGACTCGGCGCCTATAGCACAGTGGTTATAGCGCCAGCCACATACACTGAGGCTGGCAGGTTCGCTGGCAGGTTTCAACCCGGTCTGGACTAGCTGAACAACTATAACAACTGCAACAAAAAAATAGCCAGGCATTGTAGTTACCGCCTGTAGTCCCAGCTACTCAGGAGGCTGAGGCAAGAGAATCGCTTAAGCCCAGGAGTTGGAGGTTGCTGTGAGCTGTGACAGCACAGCACTTTACCATGGGTGACATGGTAAGACTCTGTCTCAAAAGAAAGAAAAATATATCACATTGGCCAGGCATGGGAGCTCACGCCTGAATTTATAGAACTCTGGGAGGCCAAGGCGGGTGGATTGCTTGAGCTCTCAAGTTGGAGACCAGCCTGAGCAAGAATGAGACCCCAGCTCTACTAAAAATGAAAAACTGAGGGCGGCTCCTATGGCTCAAGGAGTAGGGCGCCGGCCCCATATGCCAGAGGTGGTGGGTTCAAACCCAGCCCTGGCAAAAAAAAAAAAAAAGAAAAAAGAAAAACTGAAGCAAGAGAATTGCTTGAGCCCAAGAGTTTGAGGTTACTGTGAGCTATGTTGCCACGGCAAAGGGTGAGAAAGTGAGACTCTGTCTCAAAAAAAAAAAAACTAGCACATGGGAGGCCGAGGTGGGTGGTTTGCTTAAGCTCAGGAGTTGGAGACCAGCCTTAGCAAGAGGGAAACCTGTCTTTACTAAAATAAAAAAACTATCTGGGCGTTATGGTGGGAGCCTGTAGTCCCAGCTACATGAGAGGCTGAGGAAAGAGGATCTCTTGAGCCCAAGAGTTTGAGGTTGCTGTGAGCTCTGATGATGCCACAGCACTCTACCCAGGGTGACTGCATCAGACTCTGTCTAAAAAAACCAAAAAAACAAAAAGAATACATTCCTTGCCTCACCCTAGTCTTAAAAATGAGTTAGAGAACAGGCTTCACTGTTTCAGGCTCCTGGGTTCCTGTGCTTGGCCAACACTGAGGACCAGCATCCTGATAGGTTCAGGCCCTTCATACCGAAGACCTCCAACCTCCAGTCTGCCAACTGGTGCTGGTCTGTGGCCCCTTAGGGACCAGCCCACACGGCGGGAGGTGAGCTTTATCTGTATTCACGGCTCTTCCCCTTTTCAGATCACCCCTCCCATCCATGGAAGAATTGTGTGCTGTGAAACCTGTCCCTGGTGTCAAAAAGGTTGGGGATCACAGCTTCACACATTTAGCCCACCTAATGCCCCGGAGGTGGAACGCACCATTATTAGGCCCACGTTATAAGAAATACGCTGGCCAAGTCAGAGGTAGTCAGCAAGAAAGCCAGGACTCCATTTACACCCCTCTCATCACTGAAATGCTTGTGGCCAGCCAGAGAGGGCCCAACTTTTACCTTGGAATGACATTGTCACTGTCTCTGCTGTGGTGAGCCGAGAGGCATCAGGAGTAGGCCGGGTGGCTGTATGCTTCGGCACCACAGTTTTAGAGGTGACCATAGGCCTGCCCGTGGAGGTCCCCTGGGTGGTCACTAAAGACTCAGCCTCTGAAAGAACAAACACACATTTCCTGAGTGCTGGATGCTACAAACTCTGTGCTTCTAATAACAGATCAGAAACAAGGGCCCATGAAAATAACACCCATTACCCATTACCCACTACATTATGATCATACTATTTTTGTTCAGGAGAGACTTGCAAGTGCTAAGAAGGTGGTTTGGGCCAGGTGCGCTGCCTTATACCTATAATCCCACCACTATGGAGGCTGAGGCAGGATGGTTTTGCTTGAGGCCAGGAGTTCAAGACCAGACTGAGCAATATAGTGAGAAGCCATCTCTCTCTCTGTTTTTTTTTTTTTGAGACAGAGTATCACTTTGTCATCCTTGGTAGAGTGCCATGGCGTCACAGCTCACAGCAACCTCAAATTCTTGGGCTTCAGCGATTCTCTTGCCTCAGTCTCCCAAGTAGCTGGGACTACAGGGTGCCCACCACAATGCCCAGGTATTTTTTGGCTATAGTTGTCATTGTTGTTTGGCAGGCTGCCTGGGTTCGAACCCACTAGCTCCAGTGTATGTGGCTGGTGCCCTAGCCACTGACCTACAGGTGCTAAGCCAGAGACCCCATCTCTTTTTTACACCTTTTTTTTTGGCCAGGGCTGGGTTTGAACCCACCACCTCTGGCATGTGGGGCCAACACCTTACTCCTCTGAGCCACAGACGCCGCCCGAGACCCCATCTCTTAAAAAAAAATTATCCAGGTGTGGTTGCGTGTGCCTATAGTCCTAGTTATTCAGGAGGCCATGGCAGGAGGATGGTTTGGCAGGAGGATGGTTTGAGCCTAGGAGTTAGAGGCTAAACTGAGCTGTGACCACACCATGGCACATAGCAAGACCCTGCCTATCTCAAAAAACAAAAAACAGGGTGGTGTCTGTGGCTCAAGTAGGGTGCCAGCCCCATATATCGGAGGTGGTAGGTTCAAACCCTGCCCTGGCCAAAAACTGCAAAAAAAAACCAAAAAAGATGGCTCGGCGCCTGTGGCTCAGTGGGCTAAAGCGCCAGCCACGTACAGCTGAGCTGGCGGGTTCGAATCCAGCCCGGGCCCGCCAAACAACAATGACGGCTGCAAACAAAAAATGGCCGGGCGTTGTGGAGGGCGCCTGTAGTCCCAGCTACTTGGGAGGCAGAGCCAGGAGACTCGCTGGAGCCCAGGAATTGGAGGTTGCTGTGAGCTGTGATGCCACGGCACTCTATCCAGGGTGACAGCTTGAGGCTCTGTCTCAAAAAAAAAAAGATGTTCTGGACCTGGACCTGTTGGCCTCAATTTGAAACTGT
>CAUYRH010024301.1:0-13087 GCA_963574655.1 Perodicticus potto | reverse complement strand
CAAAGGAGTAGGGCGCCGGCCCATATGTCGGAGGTGGTGGGTTCAAGCCCAGCCCCAGCCAAAAACTGCTAAAAAAAAAAAAAAAAAAAATGTTAAATGTACTAAGGCTTCTCATTTTTTTTTTTTTTTTTTTTTTTTTTTTGAGACAGAGTCTCACTTTATCACCCTCGGTAGAGTGCCGTGGTGTCATAGCTCACAGCAACCTCCAACTCCTGAGCTTAGGCGATTCTCTTGCCTCAGTCTCCCAAGTAGCTGGGACTACAAGTGCCCGCCACAAAGCCCAGCTATTTTTCTGGATTCAGTTTGGCCTGGGCCAGGTTTGAACCTATGACCCTCAGTATATGGGGCTGGCTACTCACTGAGCCACAGGTGCTGCCCTCAGAAAGGTTTTGATTTCTTTCTGGCTACAATCCAACTCATTATAGCTAAAAGGGGTACGTAGGTAAGGCAAACACTAGTGCCACTCCATACTGTGCCACACCCTGCAGCCGTTGAGTCACATCTCCTGGTTCCTACTGCCCTGTCACAAAGACTCCAAAACCAACACTCTCGACATGTTTGATGTTCCCATCTCCTGATGGCCGAGTATGCTATACTCAACCTGCATTCCTGTGAGGGAGGGCTAGATATCAGCCTCCAGGTGGTGACCATTTAGTTAATGGAGAGGACAGGACACCACACGGACAGGCCCTCTGAAAGCAGCAGCCCCTCCACGTGGAGGAAGTGTTCTCTGTCACTGCCATCACTGAAACCCTGCTGTGCACTGGGCACTTTCATTTGACTGCAGACTTGGGCTGGGCTTTAGAACAGCTACAGCCACTGCTGTGCTGGCCTAGCTCTTGCCCAGCTCTCGCGTCTAGTGTGAACACCAAGGAGACATTTCTTTCCATGTCAGGAGTGGAGACGGTTTACACAGAAAATGAAGAACTAACCAGCATGTTTGCATCCATGTTTCACCCAAATGCTTCTGGAATGTCCAGTAGGTATTGTGAGCTGGGCTAGGTCACCAGACTTAATCACCTACTCATCCTTCTACTACCAGGAAACTTGAAAGCCTGATACCCTGACCAGAGGCTGACTGTGGCCATTTTATCATCTGTTGGTGGGAAGTGTTTGAAACACAAGCTGAACAGGTCCAGAGTTAGCACCCAGCACAAGATGTCAGTATATGCTAGGTGGTTTTATTCCAATTTGGGTAAAATTTTGGGACCAGAATTTCAACTTTTAAGTTTTAGCAATAGGAAAATGTTCTTCCTGACCTTTAGAAAGGAAGCTGATCTACTCAGCCTCCATCATGTATTTTTAATAAATCAGGAAAGTGGAAGCAGCATTCTTTCTGGCTACAACCCGACTAGTCATAGCTAACAAACGGCTTACTTCCACCAGGACCAGGGCTGCTGCAGAACTGTGTCTACCTGGCAAGTTCCCCACTGCTCCATTTTCCAGACAATGCACGGGGCCACAGGGTTCTCTCCCTTTTGGCTGCTGTCTCTGCAGTAAATTCTTTTTCTGTTGGGATTGGTACCTGGCATCTTGTGGGCTGTGGCAAGAGTGAAGGGAAACTGAGGAATTCCTGTCAGGTGCTAGAGCCCCTATCACTGGGGATATGCAAATAACCCACCACAAACTAGCCCTTGTTTTATACTGAGTGAGCTGTCACAGGGCCCTGAGAACTGAGGTTACTACAAATTTCCTAAAACTGCAGGCTGCTTCCTTGAAGCCAGTGGTCCCTGGAGGTGTTCTGCTGATAGAGGGGCAAGTGGTACTGGGCAAGTTATATACAGTAACAGCTGGGTCAGGTGACACAACATTTTCTGACTCCATGATTCAAACAATTCTCAGGACCTGGGGGGCGTATGTAGTTGTAGTCCCTGAGAACTCTGACTCTTATTGTTAATTTATTTCATATTTTTAGTTTCTTAAGTGATACCCCTCCCCCCTGGAAGGAAGCTTGCTGCCTGTGTTGGTTCCCCTTCTCTGCCAGCAGAGACCTACCCAGGGGTCTGCATGAGAAGGGTTTCTTCCATCTTTCCCACTTGTGAGACAGATCTCCATTAAGCTCCAACAAAGGCAGGCGTCCCCTGCAGTGGTGGCTTCTCTGCCCCCGCTCTTTTATATTGGGTCGAACACAGCACTAGGAGTTCTTGGATTTACACTCTTTTCTGGCCCTGGAGGCCATCAGGCTAAAGAAGAGCCTGGGAGCCAGAGTTCGAAGATAAATGGCCAAGGAGGGCAGCAGACCGGCCAGAATCACATCTTCCTTCTTCCTCCCCACAGCAGCAAGGACATCCTGGGCCACCTCCGCAGGGCTTCGTCCTTGGGCTGTTGTCTTATCCATAACTAAAATAAATAAAGAAAAGAAACACATGAGCTTGGAAGCAGAAGTCCCCTTCTCCCAAGGACTGAGCTGGTGTGAGCTGTCAGGTCAGCTTGCTGCCTGTCCCTCCAGGAAGCACCTCCAGAGTCGGTCACAAAGCAAGCTCTGTGCCACCGCCCCTGACCAGTTTGTTCTCCAAGGACATGAGGAACCATTTTGTGGTTTGATGTGGGTAAGTTGGGGTAAGGGAGAGGTGGGTGGGATATGGGAACCCTAGTCCCACTTTGGAGTGGGACCAAAGTGGCCACCTGCCTGGTGGTCTCTGATGAGGCAGAAAACTAGCCTGGGGGTCTCTAAGAGTGAACTACTCAACTGCATGTGACGGGGAGCGTCCTGACCTTGCTGTTGCCTCTCTAAGGCATGTTGTACCATCTCATATGTCTCAGAGAGCTTAGCTCCAGAGTGAAGACCGTATGACCCCAAGTGCACTGCAAGGTTACCGAGGCAGGGACAGACAGATATCCCAGCTCCCACTGTTATGTAGGAACTAGATGAGGATCAGGAAGAAAGCTGTAGTTTTAGGCGTTAGAAGGGACAGCGGGGAGAGCTTAGGTGTTAGGTTAACAGCAACTGATGTTCCTCCTTTTTTAGTAATCTAGATAATTTTGCAAGCAAAGTAGGACCCCTTGACAGGTACGGAAGAGGGGCCACTAGCTCAGAGCATGTGAAGCCATTCCTAAGTTTTCTAGACTGCCTGAGCTCCCCTCTAGTGTTTGTTCTCATTTTTAACAACATAGAATCGGAAGTTTCTGACTATTGCTCATTTTTAAATGCCTTAGGAAGAAATTTTGTGTTTTTCTTTTTCTTTTTTTTTTTTTTTTTTGAGACAGAGTCTCACACTATTGCTCTGGGTAGAGTGCCGTGGCATTATGGCTCACAGCAACCTCAAACTCTTGGGCTTAAGCAATTCTCTTGCCTCAGCCTTCCAAGCAGCTGGGACCACAGGTGCCTGCCACAACACCCGGCTATTTTGTTGCTATAGTTGTCATTGTTGTTTGGTGGGCCCAGGCTGGATTCGAACCCACCAGCTCCGGTGTATGTGGCTGCCACCCCAGCTGCTGAGCTACAGGCACTGAGCCTGTCAGGAAGAATTTTTAAAATAGTACCTCCGAGGTATAACTAGGTCCGAAGCTGTGGGGACCTTTGAGTGGTTTCTGCTGTGTGGAGAACAAGCCCTGCTGTATGAGACAGCAGCTGCGGCCAAGACACAGACAGTCACGGTCTAGGCCTGTCTAGAGTGGCTGTGGACAAGGAGGCCCCTGGCAGAAACTATAGCCCAGACCATTAAGAGAGCACATCGGGGAGGCAGGACACAGTGGGACAGTATTTGAGGGTGGGGCAGGCCATGTGCTGAGTGAAAGAAGACACAGTCAGCTCCAAGGGCTCCAGCACTGTGAGTCAGCTGGCTGGTCTCTGGCCTGCAGGAGGGACCTGGCCGTTCAGCCTCATGATTCCAGGTCAGCTCAGGGCTCTCTGCACATGAAGTGAGAGGGGAGTGAGCCTGCCACACCTCGCCTCCCCCCAAAATGAGGAATTAGTTGTTTCTCAAGCCTCCTTAGACCACTAAGGTCAAGCCCCTACACTTGTCATGAGATTAATTTACATAACCCTCATCCTGAGAATACCCCCTTGGGGCTTTTGATCTGGGAGTGGGTTAGCTGGAAGTCTGGTGGCATTTCAGGTTGGAGACTTCCTTTCTACCCCAGTCATGCCCACAGGTGTCTTGTTCTGAAGCTATGACCTTCAGGCTAAGAATGGTTCAAGGTTCAATGGTTCAATGTCAAGGTTTTCTGTTTTAAAAATTATATTCAAAGTGAAATGACCAAAGAATCACTGAGGAAAGAGCAGTGTGTCCCCCTGAACCTAACCAACAGGTTTTCATAGAAGAGAAACTGGGCCTCACCTCCATATCTGGACCCATCAGCAGTGATGGCATTCAGAGACAGGTTGGTATGGATGTAGCCTGGGCTGATGACAGTCACCTCAATTTCATACTGTTCCATCTCTGCACGAAGACAGTCAAAAAATGCTTGGGTTGCATGCTTGGAGGCCGCGTCTGCACACATGGACAGAGAGGCAGGCAAGTAAGTAGACAAGGTAGGGCCTACACAACTTATCCACTCTCGTTTTGTAAAATCTGGCTTTATACTATAAGATCACAGTTGTTTTGTTTTGTTATGTTTTGTAGAGACAGAGTCTCACTTTATTGCCCTCCGTAGAGTGCTGTGGTGTCACACAGCTCACAGCAACCTCCAACTCCTGGGTTTAGGCGATTCTCTTGCCTCAGCCTCCTGAGTAGTTGGGATTTCAGGTGCCCGCCACAGAACCAGCTATTTTTCTGTTTTTGCAGTTCAGCTGAGGCTGCGTTTGAACCTGCCAACTTTGGTATATGGGGCCTGCACCCTACTACTTGAGCCACAGGCGCCGCCCTGGTTTTTTTGTTTTTTTTTTTTTTTTGAGACAGAGTCTCACTTTGTCACCTTCAGTAGAGTGCTGTGGCATGATAGCTCTCAGCAACCTCAAATTCCTGGGCTTAAGCAATTCTCTTGCCTCAGCCTCCCAAGTAGCTGGGACTACAGGTTCTCGCCACAACACCTGGCTCTTTTTTAGAGATGGGGTCTTGCTCTTTCTCAGGCTGGTCTCAAACCTGTGAGCTCAGGCAATCCACCCGCCTCAGCCTCCCAAGTGCTGGGATTACAAGCATGAGCCACCATGTCCGGCCCCAAGATCACAGTTTTATAGCATTGTTCACTTCCTGGTTTTAAGAAGTGCACTCTAGCTCGGTGCCTGTGGCTCAAGCAGCTAAGGCACCAGCCACATACACCAAAGCTGGCAGGTTTGAATCCAGCCCAGGCCTGCCAAACAATGACAACTATAACCAAAAAATAGCCAGACATTGTGGCGGGCACTTATAGTCCCAGCTACTTGGAAGGCTAAGACAAGAGAATCACTTAAGCCCAGGAGTTGGAGGTTGCTGTGAGCTGTGATGCCATAGCACTCTACCCAGGATGACAGCTTGAGGCTCTGTCTCAAAAAAACAAAAAGAAGTGCACTGTGTCCTGGTGCTTAGAAAATATGCTGAAGTGGTTAAGAGTAAATAAGCATCACATCTTTAGCTTCTTTTCAAATGGTTCAGGAAAAAAGATTATAAATTTTGTACATACACAGAGGGTGCAAAAATACTGTATTAAAATTGTAATAATATATACTGAAAACAAAAGATGAATATAAGTCACATCTTGTAATCACAGAAGTCAAATGTGATTTGAGTATTACAAATTTAATATTTTTTCCTTTCTTAAAATGAGCGAACTGGCCAGGCACAGTGGCTTACACCTGTAATCCTAGCACGCTGGGAGCCCAAGGTGGGAGGACTGCTTGAGGTCAGGAATTAGAGATCAGCCTGAGCAAACCAAGAACCTGTCTCTACTAAAAATAGAAAAATTAGCCAGGTGCTGTGGTACGCACTGATTGTTCCTGCTACTCAGGAGGCTGAAGAAGGAGGATCACTTGAGCCCAGGAGTTTGTTTCTTTGCTTTTTTTTTTTTTTGTTGAGACACAGTCCCACCCTATGTCCCTGAGCAGAGTGCAGTGGGCGTGGTAGGTCACTGCAACCTCAGACTCGGGCTGTGGGCATCCCGCTGCCTCAGCCTCCGGAAGCCGCTGGGATTACAGGCGCTCGCCGCGGCGCCCGTCTGGGTTTTTCTATTTTTTTAGGAGTCGGGGTCTCACTCTCGCTCAGATGAGTCTCGAACTCCTGAGCTCAAGCAATTCTCCCTCCTCAGCCTCCCACAGTGCTGGGATTACAGGCGTGAGCCACCGTGCCCGGAGAGTCCAGGAGTTTGAAGTTGCTGTGAGCTAGGCTGAGGCCATGACATTCTAGCCCTAACAACAGAACAATACTGTATCTAAAAAAAAAAAAAAAAAAAGTATACCCTCATATTAATCTGAAGTAAAATGAAATAAAGTCATTTAAGCTAAAACAAGTAAGACAAATATCCACTTTGCCTCAGAGATTCTGATTCAGCAAATCAGGGGCAGTGCACAGGCCTCTGCAGTTTTAGGTGGTTTTTTTTTTTTTTGAGATAGAGCCTCAAGCTGTCACCCTGGATAGAGTGCTGTGACATCACAGCTCACAGCAACCTCCAATTCCTGGGCTCAAGCGAGTCTCTTGCCTCTGCCTCCCAAGTAGCTGGGACTACAGGCGCCTGCCACAACGCCCGGCCATTTTTTTTTTTTTTTTTTTGGTTGCAGACGTCATTGTTGTTCGGCGGGCCCGGGCTGGATTCGAACCCGCCAGCTCAGGTGTATGTGGCTGGCGCCTTAGCCCGTTGAGCCACAGGCGCCGAGCCTTTAGGTGGTTTTTTAAAGGACATAGTGCAGGCCGGTTTGAGTGTCCCTGGAATAGATCACTGTAGGACACCTTTCTGTCATTTTAGCACCTGGGGTGTGCCCTCACTATAAGTGTGTTTTTGCCAAGGCTGTTTTAGCTACTTCTGGATCCCACCTCAGATGTATAGTAGAAACGTGTCTGAGGCGTTTGTCTGGACTCAGGAGCCACTCAAAATCAGAGGCTCCAAAGAGACATGGGATTCTAAGGGGCTGCAAACCCACTTCCCACACTATGCCTTTGTGAACAGGCCTCCCTGTTTGGATAAAAAGGGTTGGATAGGCTGGGGAGGTTAGTAAACAGAAGGCTTCCTAGAGATAGCACCTAAACTTGCACAGAAAGGGGCATTTCTAGGCCAAAAAAGTAGACTTTTTTGGCACCCTCTGTATACACACACACACACAGACTATGGTAAAGCAAATAAGGTAAAAAAAAAAAAATTTTTTTTTCCTTCTTCTAAATAAGGTAAAATTTTAACAGTTGGGAAATCTGCATGAAGGGTACATGGGCGTTCTTTGTGCTATTCCTTTATCTTTAAGTTTGAAATTATTCCAAGTTACAAATTAAAAGGACCAAACAAACCAAAAACGTAATACATACTGGGTAAACATTTAAATAGTACAGAAGTGCAGACAGTAACAAGTGAAAGTCCTATCTTCAGTTTCCTTCCCAGAGGTAATCAATGATAACAGGGTTTAGGGATTTATTTTTTATATATCCTGTATACATACTAATACACGTGATTTTACATATAAGTAACTTTTTTGTTTCTTTACAGAAATGTCTTATTATTCCTGCAAGTAGCTTTTTTCACCTGCTGGCACAGTGGACACCTCTGGCTGCCATTCCTCCCCTGGGTCACCAGGTGACAGAACTGGCCATATCAGTGGGTCTTCATGGGTTTCCAGTTTTTGCCACGGCAAAGCATGTTACCAGCAAGCATCCTTGCATGTGTGTGAGTGTGAGTGAATAAAATCCACACCTAGCTTCTTACGTATTTCATTTGCGAAACTTCTAGGTGGTGGCTTTCCATAGCTATAGAAGAGCTATAGAGCTTGATCCACCTGTGAGAAACAGAGCAGAGACAGAGCCATATCTGCTCCTCAGCAAAGGCATCACAGCCCAATGAAAGTGGCCCTCTAGGGTAACATGGTGACCCCACAGTGACATTCTTGGGAAACACATCAGCATCTCCACAGAAAAATCAGTTTCCTACAATTCAGAGTTGTAAATGTTTTAGCTTTAGGAAAGAAGGGGCATCTGTTGGCCAAGAAAACAGGAAGGGAAAAGCATGGAAATGTTGCAGCAAGTCACATGAGGCAGTTCAGCAGTCTCTGAGCTTGCTGCAGGGACTGGCTGGGCACACTGCTTTGGTCTGGGGCACAGTTGCCATACGGTACATGAGACAGCTGAAGGTGAGTGGAGAAGAGCTGCCTCTGCATTTATCAGCTATCATTCCACTGGTGTAGCCAGGTCTACAGACTGGGATGAGTGAGTGGTCCTGGAGGTCCCCAGAGTAGAAGGCTCCCCAGAGCTCTCTGGCTGTGAGAGCTCGGCCAGAGTGTGCTGACCTAACTCATCAACATTGATACCAGTCAGCCCCTCTTACACAAGGTATAGCACTAAACACACCTCCTGGGTCATGTGACCTGGTCCTCTATTAGCAGTGTGAGGGGGACAATGCTATTCTTCCTATTTGGTAAACAGGAAGAACGCTATACATCTGGGCTAACCGACTTGCCCAAGAGGCACTGCCACATTCAGTCTGGTCATTATAAAGCTGACCCGGGCCAGGCATGGTGGCTCACACCTGTAATCCCAGCACGCTGGGAGGCCAATGTGGGTAGATTGCTTGAGCTCGTAAGTTCGAGACCAGTCTGAGCAAAAGTGAGACCCATCTCTACTAAAAATAGAAAAACTGAGGCAAGAGGATCGCTTGAGCCCAAGTTGGAGGTTGCTATGAGCTATTATGCCACGGCACTACCCAGGGCAACAGCTTGAGTCTCTGTCTCAAAAAAAAAAAAAGAAAGAAAGAAAGCTGACCCAGATCAACCATGTATGCCGTGCTGAAGTTAGCAGGCCAATCAGTGAGAATTAGCCGGGCATTGTGGCAGGCGCTTGTAGTCCCGGCTACTTGAGAGGCTGAGGCAAGACAATCACCTAAGCCCATGAGTTTGAGGTTGCTGTGAGCTCTGATGCCACAGCACTCTACTAAGGGCAATAAAGTGACAGTCTGTCTCTTAAAAAAAAAACATCAGTGAGATTAAATCAAAGTAAAATTTGGAAAGAATTTAATAAAAAGAACTCTGTGTATCCTTTCTCCTGATTTATTAGTTACTAATGTTTTAATTCATTTGTTTTATCATTTGTGATTATACATATAATATTTTTTTCCTAAACCATTTGAGCAGCCTTAGATGATTGTCCTATCAAAAGGAAAATAAAATATTAATAGAGAAATAATAACCATAGATATACATAGGTTTTGCAGTTTACAATTACAATTTATAAAGGACATCTCTAGTTGTCTCCATGCATCATTAAACCAGCCCTGTGAAGCTGATGTAATGATTGTAAGCCTCTCGGATAAGTAAGGAAACAGGATCAGAGAAGGTAAGTACCACGTCTAAGCACATACAACTAAAACCCATGGCTGGAGCTGGGATTCAGATCTTGGGAGAAAGAATAAGTTTCTGTTGGACTTTCTCAGATAGTTGGCTGCACCATATTATCAAATTGGATGTTGGTGACTGTCTTTCAAAGTGCCGAAACAGCGTGGCTTTCACTTCTCCCACTGACCAGGCTGTGGCTAGGTGTGCCTAAGTCTAGCTTTTGGAGGTGGGTGAAAGTAGATGAGGCTGTTAAAATCAGCATTTCCTTTTGGAAGGTGGAGCCAAGAAAGGAATTACTAGAATAGTTTCTGAAATCACCTTTAAAGCCCTTTCTTTTTTTGCGATGGGATCTCATTCTGTTACCCAGGCTGGAGTTCAGTGGTATGATTGTATTTACTATAACCTTAAAGTCCTGGGCTCAAAGGATCCTCCCACCTCAGGCTCCCAAGTAGCTGGGACTATAGACGCCACCACACCTGGCTATTTTTATTTATTTTTCTGAGACATAGTGTCACTCTGTCACCCTGACTAGAGCACAAGGGTATCATCACTGCTCACTGCAACTTCAAACCCCTAGGCTCGAGTGATCCTCCTGCCTGAGCCTCCCAAAGTGCTGAGATTACAGGTGTGAGCTGCATGCCCAGCCTAAATATGTTATTTGTAAAATTAGGAAAAAACAATAAAAAAAACACTTTGGGGAAAGGAGAAGGAAGTACTCACATGCAGATCGGAAAGGAATGCTGATTTTACCCTGGATGCTGCTGATGGCGACGATGTGGCCGTGCCTCCTCCTGACCATGGAGGGAAGGAGTGCTGAGGAGGGAGGGCAGAGGCTTAGACAAACACCCTTTTTCTGGTCATTGTACCTGATGCTGAGGGGAGATGACCTCGTTCATCATACTTAATTAGAATGATAGAGAACAATGAAGCCCCCCTTAGGGTGGGGAGCTGTGCTAGAGCACCTGCCCCCTGTGCCTGCAGACTGGCAGGAGGAGGGCGAAGGAAATGAGGAGGCCAGCATGCAGGCCAGTCACTGTGGTCATCTTCCTTCCCTTTCCTGCGAAGCCTCTCCCATGGCTGCACATAGAGATACCCTACTTTTTAGGGCTCTGCAGACACCTTGAGAAGGAAATGCAGGCAATACCATCCACTAAGCTTGTCACTGAGAACACTGGTGTTTTTTTGGGGGGTGGGAGGAGACAGTTGTCCTGGGTTGAGTGCTGCAGTGTCCTAGCTCACAGAAACCTTAAACTCTCTTGGGCTCAAGTGATCCTCTTGCCTCAGCCTCCCAAGTAGCTGGGACTGCAGGAATGTGGCACAACACCTGGGTAGTTTTTCTATTTTTAGTAGAGATGGGGTCTTGCTCTTGCTCAGGCTGGTCTTGAACTTCTGAGCTCAAGCAATCCACCTGCCTCGGCCTCCAAAATTGCTGAGATTATAGGCATTAGCCACCATGCCCAGCCTTCTGAGAACATCTTGATTGGAAGCTATAAAGCAGATGAAGAAAACGCTTAAACTGTAATAACACCCACTCCAAAGTAAAATACAGGATGGGGACAGAATGTTTAGCTGAAAGGGAATGGAGTGAAGTGCTCTTGTTTTTCTTTTTCTTTTTTTTTTTTTGAGACAGAGTCTCACTTTGTCACCCTCGATAGAGTGCTGTGGCATCACAGCTCACAGCAACCTCAAACTCTTGGGAGTAAGCAATTCTTCTCTTGCCTCAGCCTCCCAAGTAGCTGGGACTATAGGTGCCCAGCTATTTTAGAGACAAAGTCTCGCTCTGGTTCAGGCTGGTCTCAGAACCTGTGAGCTCAGGCTATTCACCCACCTCGGCCTCCCAAGTGCTGGGATTATAGGTGACTCTTTTATCTTTGAATCCAACACTAATACCTTTCGTTAGAGCAACTGGGCCAAAGTAGTTTGTCTCCATGACCCTCTTGTCGACATCCACTGTGGTGTTCATGATGGCACCACGGTAGCTGATCCCAGCATTGTTGATGAGTATGTCCACGTGGCCACAGCACTGCAAGATCTCTGCTGCTGCTGCAACTATGGTCCCAGGTTCTGCGAGGTCAAAGGTCACTGCGTAAGGCTTGTGTGTCTGCACCTAGTCAAATACAATGGACACCAAATACACCTCTGAGTAACAGGCCCTGTAAGCTATGTGTCCCCCAGATACTTACGCACAACTCAATAATGTAGCTTTATACTACAAAATGAACTAGAAAAAGAATAGCATACTAACCCAAAGCCAGCAGAAGAAGGAAATAATAAGGGTTAGAACAGAGGTAAATAAAACAGACAAAAGAAAAACAGTAGAGAAAACCAATGAAACCAAAAGGTGGTTCTTTGAAAAGATCAACAAAATTGAGGCCAGGCACAGTGGCTCTGTAATCCTAGCACTCTGAGAGTCTGAGGTGGTGGATTGCTTGAGCTCACAAGTTCAAGACCAGCTTGAGCAAAAGCGAGACCTGATCTCTACTAAAAACAGAAAAGCTGAGGCAAGAGGATCGCTTGAGCCCAAGAGTTGTAGGTTGTTGTGAGCTATGACGCCAGGGTACTCTACCCAGGGTGACAGCCTGAGACTCTGTCTCAAAAAAAAAAAAGAAAAGAAAGAAAGGAAAACACACAGATAATATAATGGTGAAAGACTAAAAGATTTTCCCCTAAGATCAAGAATAAGCCAAAAATTCTTCCTTTCAGCTTTGCAATCTTATTTTTAGATACAAGCAGATTTAAAGCAACTAAAGTTAAGAAAGACAAAGATGGGGCCAGACACAGTGGCCCATGCCTGTAATCCTAGCACTCTGGGAAGCCAAGGCAGGTGGGTTGCCTGAGCTCACAAGTCCGAGACCAGCCTGAGCTAGAGTGAGACCTTGTTTTTAAAAATAACTGGGTGTTCATGAATGGATTAACAAATTGTGGTATATGTACACCATGGAATACCATGCAGCCATAAAACAGGAGGAGACTTGGCTCGGCGCCTGTGGCTCAACGGGCTAAGGCGTCAGCCACATACACCTGAGCTGGCGGGTTCGAATCCAGCTTGGGCCCGCCAAACAACAATGACGGCTGCAACCAAAAAATGGCCGGGCCTTGTGGCGGGCGCCTGTAGTCCCAGCTACTTGGGAGGCGGAGGCAAAAGACTCGCTTGAGCCTGGGAATTAGAGGTTGCTGTGAGCTGTGATGCCGCGGCACTCTATCCAGGGTGACAGCTTGAGGCTCTGTCTCAAGAAAAAAAAAAAAAAAAAAAAAGGAGGAGACTTCACAGCTTTTATGTTTAACTGGATGGAGCTGGAACATATTCTTCTTAGTAAAGTATCTCAAGAATGGAAAAAAAAATCCAATGTACTCAATACGACTATGAAATCAATATATAACCACCTACACACTCACACAAGTGGTAAAACATAACTATAGTCCAGAAAGTAGAAGGGAAGAGGAGAGAGAGGGGAGGGGAGGGGGGATGTGGGAGGAGGGTGGGTACTTGGGGGGACCTCACCTAATGTGCATGATGCACTGGTACATTTCAAAACTATTCAGAAATGAGTCTAATTGTGATGGATGTGTTACTTAGTTCAATGTAAGCATTTCACATTGTGTATCGAAGCAGTCCCCTGAACCCCATAAATGCATCAATGTACAAAGTTATGATTTAATAAAATAAATAAATAAATAAATAAATGATGTGAGATGGGTCTTGTACAC